>JAFFST010046680.1:13965-32594 GCA_022414735.1 Noturus placidus
TATATATATAAATAAATAAAAACCCTGTTGTTTATAATTAGCAGGAACACTTCTCGACGTCCATCTTTTTTTTTAAAACATGTTTTTGAATCACTCCTGTCGATGTCTGTTGTTGAAAATTAGCCTCAGCTTTCACAGAAATAAACACTGGCAAGCCATTACGTTCGGGTTTGATCTAACCGGAGGGTAGCTTTGTAGTTTTCATAGCAGATGAGCAAACAGCCTGCCACAATCTCAGCCTGGCAGGAGCATTCATGTCCCAGGCATTTATCAAGAATATTCATTCCTGATGACATCACTGAGATGGGCTCATTAGCTACACTAAGATGAGCAGCATCATAAAAGTCTATTGAAGTTATCTAGACATCTGTATGCCAGACATCTGCTCGACCGGTTTTCTTTATATTGTTTATTTATATTGTTTAATTGGAAACTGAATGAACACACACTATGTGGCAAAACGTTTGTGGATGGTACCATACCGTATGTCGTTCTTTCCCAGGTCTTGGAAGCACACAATTGTATAGAATGTCTTTGTATGCTGTAGCATTACAATTTCCCTTCACTGGAGCTAAGAGGCTCAGACATGTTTGGGCGAGAATACCAATGCCCCTGTGTGCAAATTGAGCTCCTTTAAGATTTGCTAAGGTTGGAATGGAAGAACATGAGTGGCCTACACAGTCCTCGGACGTCAACCCCACTGAACACCTTAGGGATGAATCGAGGTGCAATCACCCCATTCCTCCTCGTCCAACATCAGTGTCTGACCTCACAAATGCTGTTATAGCAGAATGGGCAAATCCCAAAATCGAGTCCAAAAATCTCCTGGCCATCACACCTACTGTATGTGTTTGTTGAACATCCCATTCCAGATTTAATCTCCCTTTGCTGTTATAATCTAATTGTAACCACAACAGGGGAGTAAATCTGGAATGGGGTGTTCAGCAAGCACATGTGTGTGATGACCCTGTGTCCACAAACTTATGGTCATGTAGTGTATAATGAACGCAGGTGATCTAGAAACAGATTTTTGGCTCTGAATGGAGAACATAATCTGAAAATATGATGGGCGTTCTTCTCTACGTCTTAGCCCTTACTTGCTTTTGCGAAATCAATCATCTTC
This sequence comes from Noturus placidus, assembly GCA_022414735.1. NCBI lineage: Eukaryota > Metazoa > Chordata > Actinopteri > Siluriformes > Ictaluridae > Noturus > Noturus placidus. The sequence continues at coordinate 15,089 of JAFFST010046680.1, forward strand.
CATGAAAGATTCTGTTAAGGAGTGATGGTCCTGGATCTTATTTAAAGTTACGCCGTTCTCACTTCGCCTTCACGCTCCTCTACAGGATTCTCATTCAGCAGAGCTGGTGGCATCTGTTTAGCACTACCTCATCTGTGAAGTGGAGACAGGGAGGAAAAGGTCAAATCCCTGTCAAGTGTAAACGTATATGTCCTTCACAGCTGGAAGAGAGATGGTTGGACAGGGGACAGACGATCAGGAGAGCCAGTAGGGCGCTAATGAGAGGGAGTGCTGGGAATCGGTTGAAGCTGGTAGAGGGGGAAAATGGCTGTGCTCAGCATTCAGCCTAAGAACGAAGTCTCTGCTGAATTGAAATGTGGCCGTGCATGAGATTGGAGTGTTAATAAGATGCACAGACCCAGTGATCCCTGCACTTCATTTTATTTTTCATTCTCTGTAGTGAATTAAATCCTCTCAGCCTGCCACTAAGGCAAAATGACATTTATAGGCTATGCAAACTATTTTGACTTCTTTCCTTATATTCATGTTTGGTTTTAAGTACAATTTCAGGCGTTGAGACTTTTCGCAAACCTGCATTATTTTTTGTCGTGATTGTAAAAACTTAGGGAGGTTTAGAAGTGTTCAGTGTTAATGTACTGTAGGCAAAATCTTTGAGGTTTGTCCATTGTATCCCCGGCCCACCCCTGGCCCCTCCCCCAAATCCTAAACCGTTTCATATGAATTAAATAAGGTGAGTTTGGGAAATTGTAACAGAAGGAATGCTGTGTTTTGCATGTCCTTCCCATTTCTATTTGCGGTTCCCAAAAACATGGTCCCATCCAGTTTTCACTCCCACCTCACACTCAGTGTTCCTGGGATACGCAAAAGATCCACTCACTTTTATTCCGTATACCTCTGCTTTTTTTTCCCTTCTAACTATTGTATCTGAAAGGACTGGAGCTCCTTCACTGACCTGCCTTCTTTCTCCTCCCAGATGCTTTCTTTTACCCCCCTTATCTTATCAGGACATCAGTCTCTGTAGCAAGTTACAGTAGAGTCATCCCTCTGGCTGTCCTGTGATCTCTACCTCCTTTCACTTATTCTCTTCTCACTATATCACGGTTAAGCCTGTCTCTTCTCTAGAGGTCTAGACTTTAGGTCATCCAGCCCATCCACCCCTGTGTATCCTGTTGAACTAGATTTCAAATAATGACTCTGTTATAGGATCAGATATCAAATCCCACGGAAGACTAGGTCACTCTTTATCACTGCTGTTTGTGCGTCCGCTCTGACAAAGAACCTGACATTACATATATATTTATATTCTTATTCATATATATATCCATTCATCCAGTTTCTGTACCACTTAACCTACACAGGATAGCCTGGAGCCTATCCCAGGGAACTTAGGGTATAATGTGGGGTGCCAATCCATCGCAGGGCACAATCACATACACTTAGGGCTTAGTAGTTAGCACGTCCACCTCACAGGGTCCAGGGTTCGAGTCCAGCCCGGGAAAATGTGTGCGGAGTTTGCATGTTCTCCCCGTGTGTCGGGGTTTCCTCCGGGTACTCCGGTTTCATGCATGTTAGACTGATTGGCGTGTCTAAAGTATCCGTAGTGTATGAATGGGTGTGTGAGTGTGTATGTGATTGTGCACTATGATGGACTGGCACTCTGTCCAGGGTGTACCCCGCCTCGTACCCGATGCTTCCTGGGATAGACTCCAGGTTCCCCGTGACCGTGATAAAAGGATTAAGCGGTACAGAAGATGGATGGATGGATGGATAATAAAAGTAGACATCAGCAGACAAATGCAAGTTTTAAAAAAGTACATCTTGAGCTGATCTTTAAAAATACCAAAGGTCTGACCGTCCCTATGTTCGATAGGAAGAGAGTTCCAAAGAGAAGGAGCATAGACAGAACAAGCCCCCGTCACCCATAGCGGGTTTGTGGAACAGGTAACAGATTACACTGTGAGGAGTGCAGTCTGCGATTTTGAGGTGTTCGGAATTAATAAAGCAGATAAGTAATGACGAGCCAAGCCATGTTAATGCCTGGTGTATCAGCATTATCATTTTAAAATCGACACGGAACCTGACCGGGATCTCTTTTGCAACGTTACTGTATGAGTGACACTTTTACACGAGCCAATTCTTGCACTTATCCAATCAGTCAATCATGTGGAAGAAATCATGCAGATGTATGTCTAAGCCTCAGTGATCTCAGTGACTCAGTGGCATGGCCATTGTCAACCTTAATATGACTTCCAACACTTGATTGGTACGCAAAGTAGTGATGTATGGTATGACCTCATCCAGAATGAACCTGAGGATGTGACAGAGAGAATTGTTTTTCTTGCACCTTTTGATTTTGATGGGGGAAAAAAGTGGAACAGTTATTAAATTTGTATTAGGAGCTGCTAATGAGCGTTTGCTTTTGTGAAATGGGAAAAATCGCACTGCTTTAAATCAAACCCCTATACAGTCCCCAAATACACTTGACCACTACTCCCCTTATTGTGTCATTTTGCCCTGCAGTGATGCCAAAAACAGAGTGAATAACAAAAAGAAATGTGGCATGTAGAATCCAGGACTATCTACAAAAAAGTTTATTATTTATTATTATTTGCTATGTGAATGGATTGCTCTTTCTGGGTGTGTAGGTGCTGGAGGCTGGTCTCCTCTCGACACTGATCATTACCCGTGGCTGCAGGTGGACCTGGGCAGCAGGAAGCAAGTGACAGCTGTCGCCACTCAGGGTCGGTACAGCAGCTCGGACTGGACCACACGCTACCGACTGCTCTACAGCGATACGGGAAGGAACTGGAAACCCTACCATCAGGACGGAAACATCTGGGTAAATTCTACACTCACTTCTCTATACTTCTGGTTTTGAGAAGCAAGTAAGTAAATCTTTATTTTCCAAACCTGAATCATATTGAGAATCTGTGGAAAGAACTGAAAACTGCTGTTCACAAACGCTCTCCATCCAACGTCACTGAGCTCGAGCTGTTTTGCAAAGAGGAATGGGCAAAAATTTCAGTCTCTCGATGTGCAAATCTGATAGAGACATATCCCAAGCGACTTACAGCTGTAATCGGAGCAAAAGGTGGCGCTACAAAGTATTAACTAAAGGGGGCTGAATAATTTTGCTCGCCCAATTTTTCAATTGGCCGAATACTTTCGCAAGGCACTGTAGTTCAAGGTGTTGACTCTTCCTTCAAATTCACCAGATCTCAATCAGATCGAGCGTCTGGACATGTTCTGGACAAACAAGTCCGATCCATCGAGGCCACACCTTGTAATATACAGGAGTTAAAGGATCTGCTGCTAACGTCTTGATGTGAGATACCACAGCACACCGTCAGAGGTCTTGTTGAGTCCATGCCTCGATAGGTCAGAGCTGTTTTGGCTTCATCTGACCTACACAGTATGATGCAAGTGGTTGTAATGTTATAGCTGATTGGTGTAAGTGATATATATATATATATATATATATATATATTTCCATCCATCTTCAACCGCTTACTCCTTTTCAGGGTCACGGGGGAACCTGGATTGCGCAGGGCACAATCACATACACACTCACACACCCGTTCATACACTATGGACACTTTAGACACGCCAGTCAGCCTAACATGCATGTCTTTGGACTGGGGGAGGAAACCGGAGTACCCGGAGGAAACCCCCGACACACGGGGAGAACATGCAGACTCCGCCCACACATGGCCCTGGTGGGACTCGAACCCCGGATAGATATATATATATATATATATATATATATATGTTCTGTGGAAAATGTGCTGTGATTCAAAAATCATTTTGGAGCGGTATGAGTAACTGTGCTTCACGCTTGGCTGTGGGGAGCATGGCTTGTTGAATTTTATTCCTAAGATAAAAATACACAGAGAAGAAACAAATATGTAATGCCTTGCCATATTAGGTAGCATCTGTTGCATCTGTTTTAGCTTCATCCATTTAACAGCTGGGCGTTTACTTATTTTATCCTGCATCTGTTGGCCGGATTAAACGCACACTCAAACTGGAAATCAGATTCACTCAGGTGTGAAAATGGGTGATTATAGATATTAAAGATATGCATGTATTGTATGTCTGTGTGTAGTTGTGCATGAGAACACACTTTAATAAACACGCATGTCTTATATTAAAGAAGCTTTTGTGCCAGGTTATTGGTGTTCTCTCCACCCAGCTGATTGCTGAAACGGAGCCAACCTGTCTATCTGAAGAGACAGAACATGAATACTTTTTTCTCCGCCCGTTCGCTTTAAACAGGTCACTGAGCAGCAGATCCCGACTTTGACAGTTCAGAGACCTGGAGAAAGCTCAATGTGCAAAAACCTGCCATCATTGACGATGGGATTTTCTCATTATTCATCCACGGTAGATAAATTACAGCAAATAAATTGAGAGTTCATAAAAAGCGATGCAGTTCGAGACGGTTCAAAGAAGTCATACAGATCGTTTGAAATTCACATTCAGTTTGTCATACAAATATGTTCCTTAGACCTTAATGGGCGGCTGTGGCTCAGTCAGTAGAGCGGGTTGTCCACTAATCCACTAATCGTAGGGTTGGTGGTTTGAATCCCGACCCGGGGGATCCCATGCCGAAGTGTCCTTGGGCAAGACACTGAACCCTAAGTTGCCCCCGATGCCAAGCTAGCACCTTGCATGCAGCTCTGCTACCATTGGTGTGTGAGTGTGCACTCATTTGTAAGTCGCTTTGGATAAAAGCGTCTGCTAAATGAGTAAATGTCAAAGATCCGTTATGATCGTGGGCTACGACTGGTTCATCTGTCCATCCATTTATCAGCGTATCTTTGCATTCTCATAGTCCGATCTCTCAACAATGAGTAGTTGAATGTTTATAGGATTTATATGGAATTATCATTGTAACCAACTGATTACATTATGGAATTGATCCAATACAAGGTCACAGCAATGTCAAATTTCAGTGTGAACTTGTTTTCCTTCAGTAGTTCTGGCGTGCAAATTAGTAACAAGAAGGACTCATCTTGGTCGCAGAGGCATCCTCATCAACACAGTTAGAGTCATTACATTTACATTTATTCATTTAGCAGACACTTTTATCCAAAGCGACTTACAAATGAGACACACTCACACACCAATGGTAGCAGAGCTGCATGCAAGGTGCTAGCTTGCCATCGGGGGCAACTTAGGGTTCAGTGTCTTGCCCAAGGACACTTCGGCATGGGATCACCCGGGCCGGGATTCGAACCACCAACCCTACGATTAGTGGATTAGTGGACGACCCGCTCTACCGACTGAGACACAGCCGCCCCGAATCATGTTCGACTTTAGATAGTTCTCAGAGTGACAACTTTACCCTCCAGAGAAGCTTCATGGGTAGAGTAACTCAAACAAACTCATCTAGGATATGTATATTTCTGGGTTCGGATCTCGAGCTCTAGTGAGTGCTGACTGTTGCATGTGCAAATTGGTCTCAGATGCTGATCAGATTTCTTGCTTCGCTCGTGGATCTTCTAAACCGTCACGTGTTTTCTCTCAGCAATCAAGTGTTTTCATCTGAATAATTTATGTGAAGCTCTGGAGTAGTGTTTATAAAGAAAAGTCTCAGCTGGTCTGAATGCAGCTTGAACTTGGACTTTTTTTTTTTTGGTGCTCTTTTTGGCCTCATGAGAACTGTGGCCACTTTCATTATAACCAAGAAACCCAGTAAATATGTTACTTGTGATAGTAACAATCAGCTCGCTGCCTAAACCCAGGCTATATTATCTCCCTTCAGCCACTTTAAATTAAAACGGTGCTTGATTAAACCAGGCAGCAGAGTCTCAGTGTGGCTTGACTTGTAGCCAACTAATTAATACACTCCCTCACTGTTTAAGGTCTAGAGCTTGAGCTGGAATTAACTGCACCAAAATTAATTTATCCTACCCTTCTGTATAAAACCTTTTGACTGAAAGCTGTCGGAGGCAGGAATACGCTCGGGTACTGACAGAAACAAGCAACGTTTTGAAGACGGATTCAATGTCCTGATGCTTTCCCTCGATGTTTGCAAAAGAATAGTTCTTGTGATAAACCCGAAGACTCTTTTTGGCTCTTTATTTGCAGGCATTTACAGGAAACTCGAACACGGAGAGCGTGGTGCGTTACGACCTTCAGCACGTCATCGTGGCCCGATTTCTACGCTTCATCCCTCTGGACTGGAGCGAAGAAGGTCAGATCGGCCTGAGGATAGAGATCTATGGCTGCTTGTACTGTAAGTTCACACACAAACATACACACGCAAAACAAACTCGCAATATTTACTCCGTATATTTCTTATTTTCATGTATATCCACCGTGACACCTAAGGAATAGACACAGCGCTTATTTTTGTAAGCGCAGACAGACCTAAACATAAGGTAAAACTACCTGAGGTCAAAGTTGACACAACCCTGAATCCGGTGCTGTATTATTACAGCCAGTTACAACATCTCTGTGTAGGTTTTGAGTATTTTTTAGCCTTTAAAGTTAGAGATAGGCGACAGTTCTTGAAGGAGATAAGTAGGAGACCCCGCCAAACAACGAAGAACCAAAGGGAATATCAGGAATGTAGCATTATGCTTCAAGGAAACATTGTAACATGAGCATATCGCTGATGCTAATGTGACTACACCTTCCCTGTCTACAGCATGCAGAAGGAGAGTACGAATTAGCATGGCACGCAGTCCTATTATTAATAATACCATAATTACCTAATCCATACTTAACTAAATATTTCTTTTATACCAGATTGAGAAACCCAGTGCAGGGGTAGGGGAAAAGATTAGCCTTGCTGTGTTTGTAAGAAACAGATGGTGTGATCCTAGACATATTGCATGTTTCTGTAGTCCGGACATTGAGCTCTTGGCTTTTTAAAAGCATCGACTCTGTGACTTGGCAAGCATCCTGGCTGCAATGTCAGATACACGAACCCTAGGCTCGAGATCAATGCCTCTGATGTTGAGACTGGTCACCTCATTAGTAGTACAGGCTAATAAGACTTGCCCATGAAGTCATGTTGCATACAGATATAATATCAAATATAAATGAGCTGGTATGCTAAATATATGATACACTGGTACAGTTGTATCTCCAATAGAAGGTCAGATTTGCTCCGGGGACTTGAGGAAATAGTGCCTGCAGCAGTTGATGCAATGAGTACACTGGTCAAATAAGCAGGACTATAAACTATGGAAGTCATAGCAACAAGTTGATGTACTGGTAGTGCTAACACAGGCGTGTTGGTTGGCATATATTGGGCGGAATATATGGGGTGTCTGTGGCGCAGGTGGTAGAGCGGGTTGTCCACTAATCGTAATCAATTTACATTCGCATGATTTCATCGCTCTAAGGAACAATAGATGAAATATGTGGCATGTTGAACTAGTTGCTTCGCAGTTGTATGATTTTGTTCTTGAATGTTTTCAAAAGCCAGTGATTCATCCATCCATCCATGCATCCATCCATCCATCCAACTTCTACCGCTTACTCCTTTATCAGGGTCACGGGGGAATCTCGAGACTATCCCAGGGAGCATCGGGCACAAGGTGGGGTACACCCTGGACAGTGCCAGTCCATCACAGGGCACAATCACACGCACACTCACACACACATTCATACACTACGGACACTTTAGACACGCCAATCAGACTACCACGCATGTCTTTGGACTGGGGGAGGAAACCGGAGTACCTGGAGGAAACCCCCGACACACGGAAACCCCCGACGCATGCAAACTCCAGACAGAGGGCCACGGCGGGACTCGAACCCCGGCCCCTGTGAGGCAGACGTGCTAACCACTAAGCCACCGTGCGCCCCTCCAGTGATTCATTCTAATCAATAAAGTATTCAGAGGATATTTTGGTTTGTCGGATTTCATTTACATCGATGTGTTTTCTTTAAATTTGGTTCATTTTGTAGACTTTTTTTTATGAATGAACACAATATTGCATGGTATCCCAATACTTCAACTGGTATAGTATCGTAAGATATGTTTATGGTATCAAGACGCTAGGGTCGTCACTAATAGGGTCGTGGCTAATAATACTGCGACATTTTCAGGAAGCTCTATACTGGTGTCCCATGGGTTCGGAGGGGCGGTGGGGCTTGAGTTGGTGTGCAAATTCATATGCAATGTCATGGCGGTTGTACAAGATCTGAAAGTGGGTAGAAACACACATCCTGTCTTGGAGAGATACTTTCCATCCTGAAACGGATGTGCAAATCTATATCCAGGGCTTGGCAAATCCACAAGAAAAGTGGTTGAGTTAATTTGGAAGGCTTATGGCTGAGCGAAAATCGATCTGTTAGTGGACAGACAACTCACTGCCCACTGTGGCTCACGAACAGGGCTTTAAGGCCGTAAAGACACGAGGCAGACGGTTTAAGCCAAGATGTCTTGGTGCTCAATTGACCAAATCTATGGATATGCAACCAGTGTTGTTGATAGTCCCATTCTGGCCAAACAGACCATGGTTCCTTCTGTTGTTGACAGTGCTAATGAGCATTCTGTTCCGACTAGCTATCCGAACTGAACAGGTTGCTGTGGCACAGAAAACCACATGGTTTAAAACTGTGGGTCTACCTCCTGGAATGTTTGCAAAGGGGCCAGAGACACTCTTGTTGCATGGCAGATTTTGTTTCAAAAAATAAAAAAGTGTGAAACCTTTGGCAGACCTGCCTTCTTTTACACCATGGATAACATTTTCGAGATTTTGCAGAGTTGACAAACATGTCTTTCAGGGTCTAACTCTAAAAATTCATGTGGCAGCATTGTCTAAGCAATAGGGACCAGTTGATTGATTGCCGCTAGGAGCGCATAAACAAGACACGGTACAGAATGTCTGCGACCCTCACGTAAAATAGTGAGCCCCAAGTGGGATACAGACTTGCCATATGAAAATGTAGATATAAAGTGTATTTTTACTGAACAGACATGTAAGTTCTCTCTCTCTCTCTCTCTCTCTCTCTCTCTCTCTTTGTGTCTCTGTCTCTCACCCCGGTTCCTCAGGGGCTGACGTGATTAACTTTGATGGGCAGGGTGTGATCTCCTACCGTTTCAAGATGAAGAAGATGAAGATCCTGAAGGATGTGATAGCGCTGAAGTTTAAGACGGGCGAGAGTGATGGGGTGATCCTACATGGCGAGGGTCAGCAGGGTGATTACATCACGCTAGAGCTCAGGAGAGGAAGACTGCTTCTCCAGATCAACCTGGGTAGGGTAGGAGTTTTCACTCATCATCAAAGAAATGATCATCTATAGATCTGTCACTCATCATGGTGTAAGATGACCAAGTGGTGTGAGGAAAAGGGAAAGACGTCTGTGTATGTCAGGGAGAAGAGGTGTGAGTAGGCTGTATGGCTGGTGTATTGTTGCCACTGGACATGTAATATCCGTGACCTCTTATTATACTGGCATTATAGGTGTATTTATACTGTAAGGGCTTTAAGGACCTGTAAACATTGCAGCCTGGAGAAACAGGCTGTCACGTAAATGCTGCATCTTGGTATTGTTATGAATCAGGCAGCAACCAGTATGGCTCCATCCTGGGTCACACGTCGGTGAGCAGCGGCAGCCTGCTGGACGATCATCACTGGCATTCGGTGGTGATCGAGCGCCATAGGAGAAACGTCAACTTCACCCTGGACCAGCACACGCAGCACTTTCGCACCAATGGAGAGTTTGACCACCTTGATCTCGACTATGAGGCAAGGGTTAATGTATTTGCATTACCATGATATTTAGGTTTTATTAGATATCGAGTTTGATGCAGGATAGAGGAGATGAATTATTCAAAGGCTTGCCATTTAAACCAAGATTACATACTATGAAAACAACCCTCCTACACCATCCTCCTCCTTCTCCTCGTAACCTCCTCGAAATAAAGTGAAAGCCCTCTGACATGAGTTCAGGACATTCGAGCCATTCAGATCCTCACGTTTAAGTGAAGTCTGCACTACAGTGTGTTGCACAATACATCAATGCATATTTACAATGCGTCCCGTCGTACAGGAAATCGATTTTTTTTAGTTATTAAATATGCGAGCGAAGATTCTGTGGATTGAGCAGAGCTCTCTGATGCTCTTAGCGTCCAGGAATAACATCGATGGATCCTAATGCGGTCCAATTCAAGGCAAGATCTAATTAACGAGGTAGATAAAATGCTCAATCTGAGATGTTGAACTGGTGGCTTTAGTGTTAGAGCGGATATAATGATAACGAGTCTTTATCGGTCACATATACATTCCAGCACAGTGATATGCCCTCAGGTCCAAGTTGAAACTTTATATAATATAACATATAACAGCTCTGTTATTAATATCATTACACTTGAATCAAGCATGAATAATATTTGCGTCTTGATAATTGAGTAACTGTAAATGCCATGCTACGAGCGAGGTGCTATTACTAAGGCACACGTGCTAAAGAAAACATCAGTCTTATTCACACATCTTCAAATGAGTCTTATTTCCACTTTGAAGCTGAGTTTTGGAGGGATGCCGTACTCGGGCAAACTCATCTCAGGAGGCCGGAGAAATTTTAAAGGCTGCATGGAGAGCATCAACTATAACGGAGAAAACATCACCGACCTGGCCAGAAGAAAGAAAGTGGACACGTCCAGCTTCGTGAGTTCCTTTTATAAATTCCTCCACACTATTTACTTATTTTTTTTATTATCCCATAATATGTCATATCATTGGCATTTCGACTATAACGTACATTCTTAGCAGGAAGAAACTATTTTACATTTACACCGGTGGAACAGATTTATTAAATAAATAAATAAATAAATAAATAAATAAATAAAGTCACTTCTATGAATTATTTATTCAAAAATTGTCAAACTGGCAACCCTTTCCCAAAGGTAGTTCGACTAATTATTCGTGTTTCATTAATATTCATCACAAGAACACAAACAGTTGATTTTACGAGTTTGAATCATCTGTAGTTAAATATTTATTTAATTTTGCCATTTTGTCACTACAGAATCGATGAACACTCGTTTCTCTGTGCTCAGCTTCAGGAATTCGGCTTGCGGTGTATATACACGCAGCGATCTGTAAACTTTGTTCCACGAGTTCATCCCACAGCACGATGAACTCGTATAATAGAGACATTTTGAATATATATATATATATATATATATATATATATATATATATAAGTGTATATATAAAAACATTTGCTCTTTCGAATGATTTAGCCTCTGTACTCGAGTCGTGTTTGAATATGCAATACAAACACTGTATTTGCACAATAGAGATACTGTATTTTACCCCATGTGACTCTCATTTATACCCCCCTCTGACTGGTTCTGCCCTCAAGCTCGTCTGAACAGTCTACAGCAAAACAAAATGTGGTTATACTTTAATATCTGCAGTTTTTCCATTACAAAGAATACATGAGGGATGTTTAGTTTGATAGTTTGATGCTATACTGAATTAACAACACAGTGCTTAAGCGATTCCTCCATTCTCATTTAGATACCTTCGGAAATGACTTTTAGGATTGAAACCGTAATGATTATTTTCTCATTTTCTGCTCCACTTGTAGCGTAATTTGACATTCTCCTGTGTGGAATCTCACACCTTCCCGGTTTCCTTCAACGCCACCAGTTTCCTGCAGCTCCCGGGTAGAACGGAGCACGGCGTGGTGTCTGTGAGTTTCCAGTTTCGTACGTGGAACCCTAACGGCCTGCTCCTGTTCAGCGCGCTGGCTGACGGCATGCTGGAGCTCACGCTGAAAGACGGCAAAGTCACGGCTCACATCATTATCACGCAGCAGAAGAGCTCACGTGTAGACACGGTGTCAGGTAGAGACGACTTCATATGCGTTCGGCGTGCGTGTAGCTGCTCTTTAATACACACATCGTTGCATTTCCTTTTTTTCTTTTTGGCGCGGCGAAGTACTGTACTCAGGAAAAGTAGTGAGGAGCTTGGTCTATATGCGAACTTTAAGAAAAGCTTCCTGGTTGAAGCTGGTTGAGAAATCCTGCGAGTGTGCAACGTTGTATCAGGAATACTGTTACGAATACGCTTGATTTGTTTAACATTCATGGAAGGAGTCTCCAGTGTCAGTACCACTCAGAGATAACACTCAGAGCTAAAGCTCTAATCTTAGGCTTTCTGACATGGGAAAGTCTTCAAGATCAGCGATTTTTTTTTTCCTTTGTGGTTTGTCTTTAACGCGACTTTATTTGTCTCATTACCTTAAAAAAAATAAAGGCTAGTGAGAGAATGACTATTTATAGCAATTGTAACACGAGTGAGAACTTCATGGACGTTCCGCAATATTAAACATATATTAACATTAAACAACTGTGAATGGATTGAAAAATAAATAAATAAAATCCGTGTCCTTCATTAATAAATTTATATGTTCTTAAAAATAAATTTAAATCCACTTTCACGTCACACCACATCATTGATTATTTTAAACCTAAACCGCACTACCGATCGCATTTTATTCCTTATTAGTTGCCCGCCTTGTGCCCGATGCCTCCTGGGATAGGCTCCAGGTTCCCTCGTGACCCTGAAAAGGAGTAAGCAGTTGAAGATGGATGGATGGATGGATAGTTGCGCTTATGCAATGTGTACATGGTTGTAGCAATTTAAAAAATTTCACTTTTGTTTAAATTTCGTTTATCTGGCATCGTGAAAGTGTATGTCCATGTACGCTTCATATAATTTGTTTGCTTGCTTTTCATCGCCTTTTAGCAAAATTAATGTGTGTTGATGGCATTCAGTTCCAAGTACTGACATTCCACTGAAATCTGGTGAAATCTGGTCCTATAACACAGTGGTTTTTAAAGTGGGGGCCTCCAGGGGGCGCCACAGGGGCCTCAACAATTTGGTGTGAAAAATAAATTCTCACTCTCAGACAACCACACACACACACACACACACACACAGACACACAATCAATTCCTAATGTAATGTAAAGATGTAAGATGTAATTATTAATAAAAAGGGGGATATATTCAGAAGTTTGTATTTTTAATGTGTTTTAAAGACATCTTGCAAAAGGGGGGCCTCAGTCACATGTTAATGTCATTTGGGGGGCCTTGCCCTGGAAACGTTTGGGAACCCCTGGTATAACATAATGAAACATGACAGGCTGATGAATCACATGATTATGAGCAATACTACTGGGGGGTGTTGAACGTTGTTAGTTAGTGGGTTTTGTCTTTGCCTTAATACACTAAGCCATGTTTATTCTGCGTGTTATTCTGCCAGTCCGGTTGTGGTGCATTCAAGGTCGGTGGAGTTTCCGGGGAAGCGATGAAGCGCAACATATATTAGTTTACCCGTGGCTCCATCACATATTGATTCAGTGGTATAACTGAAACCGTTTCCACCTTTAATAAATGGAGCCCCCTGGCCTTTGGCGAGACGTTGTTCCTTGATGGTAAATATTTGGTTCTCTGAAAATCTGAGATGCCTCATAGCCCAGGTCATTTCCTAAACCTATAAAGACTATACAGGGAAAAAAAAAAACGTACCTGAACCGACCTTCTAATACTTCTTAGGTTTGAGCCGCATGTTTGTGCATAAAGTTCAATATGTAGACTCTTGTGTTTTTGCTGCTGAACTGACATGAAATGATATTTTAGATCGGACAAAATGACACAATTGGATTTGGTTATGCTTCTTTTCAGGTATTTATGTGTTCAAGGCTGGTGATGTTTCCAGAGAAGCAGTGGAGAGTGATGCGTTTTAGTTTAAGATATCGACTCATTTGTATAGCGGAAACCATTTCCCTTCTTTATTAAACCAAGCCCTGTAGCATTTGGCTTTCTGCTTTGCTGTTTGGAGACTTGGACACACTTACCTACCGAAAGTTGAATGTTTAAACTAGTCCCCTTGTGCTTTTATTCTCATGAGGTGACATTTTGAACGCACAAAAATGGCCTCATTTGGTCGAATCTTTAAGTCCCAGCTTGGTGGAGGTCAAATCGAATAAGAATACGAGTACGAACCTCAAGCTAAATCAGTTGTGTTATCTATCTTTTTTTTTTTTTTTCAATTTGTATAGTGCTTTTTACAATGGACATTGTCTCAAAGCAGCTTTACAGAAATATCATTTTTATATTTACATTTACAAGCGACTTACAAATGAGACACACTCACACACCAATGGTAGCAGAGCTGCATGCAAGGTGCTAGCTTGCCATCGGGGGCAACTTAGGATTCAGTGTCTTGCCCAAGGACACTTCGGCATGGGATCACCCGGGCCGGGATTCCAACCACCAACCCTACGATTAGTGGATTAGTGGACAACCCGCTCTACCGACTGAGACACAGCCGCCCCAGCCTAGAAATTTCTAGCATTTTATAGTTTCTTTTTTAAAGAAACCAATTTTGGTCACTCCCATTTGGTCACTTCCATCCATCCATCCTCTACCACTTACTCCTTTATCAGGGTCAATGGAAACCTGGAGCCTATCCCAATAAGCATTGGGCACCCTGGACAGGGTGCCAGTCCATCACAGGGCACAATCACACACACTCACACACACATTCATACACTACGAATACTTTGGACACGCCAATCAGACTAATCTTTGGACTGGAGGAGGAAACTGGAGGAAACCCCCGACACACGGGGAGAACATGCAAACTCCACACACAGGGGCCCGGTGGGAATCGAGCCCTGGAGCCTGGAGGTGTGAGGCTAACTACTAAGCTACCGTGCGACCCCTATTTAAATATATATATATATATATTTTAATGGAGTTTAAGGTATTTATTTAAAAAAAAATGATCTGCATCAATACCTTGTTACTTTAGATGTTTTAAAGACTCGTACATAACTGTGCTCAACACATTTATGTATACAGCATCACTTGCTAACCGACTGCTTTCACTCCACTTTTTCACCTTTACTAGCTCATTAACAGTTTGGCGGTTAACAAGCTCACACATCATTTTCTCCAGTGTTCCCATTTCAGTGCCTCTCACTCAGACAAGCCTCGGTGGAACCTGGCTTCGAAACACATGAACACATTAAACTCTCCCTGTTTCATTTGATAAGGTTCTGAAAGTAGATCAGATCAACATCGGGGAATAACAATTTTACAGCAATTGGGAAAATGTTTGAGAGGTTACATTTAATAATATGCGCTTGAAAAATCCTTCGAAAACGATGTAGCAGAATGTAAGTGCAGGATGATAATCTGAAATAGATTCATCTGAAATGTCTGTATTGCATTACACTGCATTAACAATGCGTTTCTGCTATATCCAATGGTCTAATAAAAAAATATTTCTGGTTGTAAGATTTTTCTAAGATCTCTCAGTCCCTGAGAAATATTTCTCATGCTTTCTCTTGGTTTGTAAATAATACCAAAACTCGCCAAAGACTTGTTGGTGTGCCATCCGGGTCACAGCACCATGTTAACATAGATTTGCACCCTTAACACACACCAATCACTATATCCATCCATCCTCTACTGCTTACTCCTTTTTCAGGGTCACAGGGAACCTGGAGCCTATCCCAGGAAGCATGGGGAACAAGGCGGGGTACACCCTGGACAGTGTACCAGTCCATCACAGGGTACAATCACATACACACTCACACACCCATTCATACACTACGGACACTTTAGACACGCCCATCAGCCTACCATGCATGTCTTTGGACTGGGGGAGGAAACCGGAGTACCCGGAGGAAACCCCCGACACACGGGGAGAACATACAAACTCCACACACACAGAGCCCTGGACCCTGAAGGTGTGAGGTGAAGGTGCTAACCATTAAGCCACAGTGCGCCCCTACCAATCACTATATCTATATCTATATATTGAAACAATTATATATATATATATATATATATATATATATATATATATATATATATATATATATATATATATTGTTTCAAGAAATCAGCAGCAGGAATTTATTGCAACATTTTCCAGTGCTGAGAATATATAAAATTACTCTGCTTATTCCACTTCCTGCCTTTTGTAGTGTGTGTCAATTTGCATCATTACCCATAGGCCCAGTGGTTCCTTTGTGTTCTTTTAACACATATGGACACTATGCAGCCTGCTTGCATTTCTCTTCAGTGTGCAAAAAGGAAATGGAATCACAAATTGAATTGTTTTTTATTGTGCTCGTGGCCTCAGAAGAGCCTTTAACGGTGGCTTTATAGCGCCTTGGATACATGCTTTCGGAGCAGATTACACAGGAATCGACAGACTAGATGCGGATAGAATGAAGCGGAAAGAGATCTAACTTCAGGTGTTCTTTCTGACTGAACATGCCTGATTCACTTCCTTGGGTCGCAGAGGACAAACTCCATGCGGTGATTTACGAACAGATAAATCGTAAAGCCTTGAATAAAGGCCGTTCGGTTTGACAAAAAGAAACGTGAGTTTATGATTTAGACTTGAAAGGCGGTATTGTGTTTTTCCATTCCGGCTTCTGATACAGTATAAACCAGCATTCATAAACCTCTCAGAGCACTGTTAAATTCTCAGTTCTGATTGGTCAGCAGCTCTGGCAGTCATTTTCCCTACAAAGCGAGTAAATCGCATGCTTATATTAATGCTCTTGATAGTTTCAAAATTGTTTCTATAGTAACAACTCATTCACAGTGGACACTCAGCATAAGCCTAATTGTAAATGGATTAAAATATGTGCTGTTATTCATGCCCATACCCATAAAAACCATGGGGAGAACTTTACTCACACAGGGCGGAGGCGGGAATCGAACCCCCAATCCCAGAGGTGTGAGGCAAACGTGAAAACCTCTAGAGCCATTTTTGTAAAATTTCACCAATAAAATACTTTCATAACCCTTCTTACGTGAAAACTTGAAAACGTCGCACCTGGCAGCCATATTAATAGGAAGACTTGTACACCTGCATATTCACGCGATTATCCAATGAGACGGTCATGTTGGTCAAGGGCTTCAGTTAACGTCCACATCAAACTGCAGAATGGGTGGAGTAACGTGATCTTACTGACCAGTGAATGGTTGTTGGTGCCAGAAGGACTGGTTTAAATATTTCAGAAACTCCTTAGTCCCTTAGAGCAGTGGTTTTCAAACTGGGGGCCGTGGACTCCTGGCGAGGCGCTAGATAGCACCAGCGGGGCCGCATAGAATTTCTTATTGTTTTAAAATGAATTTTACTGTAAGTCAGAATTGTCAACATTTGAACTAGGATTTACATAAGAATTAGAATTATTAATAAATTAAGTGACAGCACACTGAGACACATATCTGTTTATATACTAGTGTATGTCATGTAATATCGACTAGAAAATACATTTCCCATCAGCCACGGCACCATGTTACATCTCATTCATGTTTAGCGCATTAGCACTGGTGTGTATATACACTGTTGTCTGTTCTGTCCCCACGTATCACGTTATTTTACGTATCACGTATGTTGTTTGATACGTTGTGAAATGTTTGGGCGGCTGTGGCTCAGTCGGTAGAGTGGGTTGTCCACTAATCCACTAATCGTGGGGTTGGTGGTTCGAATCCCGG
>JAFFST010046682.1:15422-26808 GCA_022414735.1 Noturus placidus
AGATATATATGTATATGTATATATATATATGTGTGTGTATATATATATATATATATGTGTATATATGTGTATATATATATATGTATATATATGTATATATATATATATATATATATATATATATATGTTTTTGAACATTATTTAAATGTGTACTATGATCATGTATTTATTGGAGCAATAGTGCTGATATTTCTATTCATTGACCAGATCAAGTCCAAATGTGCTTTATTTATAAGCCTGTCCGCTTTTCAGGTTTAGATTAAACCCATTCAGTTCAAGCGACCCGTCAAGCCAACTAATAACTAGATAAACTTCCTATTAAATAGTGTATGAATGTGTGTGTGTGAGTGTGTGTGTGATTGTGCCCTGTGATGGACTGGCACCCTGTCCAGGGTGTACCCCGTCTTGTGCCCGATGCATCCCTGGGATAGGCTGCAGGTTCCCCCGTGACCCTAAAAAGGAGTAAGCGGTTGAAGATGGATGGATGGATGGATGGACTTCCTATTAAAAATAATAACTTTGTGATTTCCACCATCTTCTGCTTGATACTATTTTTTTAATTGCATTATTTATGTCTATAAAGCATGCGCAGTACCGTGGTAATGTTTCCCACACTGGTGAAACAAAAGAGTGCGTGTGAGACAGTGGCAATACATAGTAACAAGTCATTTTTTAAGGTTGTGATTGATAGTAATGCAGTGTTCAGGGATTGATTAGCACTTACTTCTACTTTATCTTTGCATATTAATCTAATAGACTATTTTACCTTCACCGTAGTGAGCATGAAAAGATGCTGGGCATTGGAGTCCTTCTCTATGTTGGCTTGGTGGCTGTACTGCCGGCTCTTTGCCATCCTCACACCCCCTGCACACTGGTAAGTACCATGGAAAGAAATATGTAAAGAAAACATCTCAGCTAGGACAAATGAAGCATATTTTAGTTAAATGAGACATCTGTGTGTTCTGAGTATTTTAATAGTTTGTCTGCAGATATGTTTTTATAATCTTTACGTAATGAAAAAGTCTTTTAAGTAATTAGTGAATTACAAAATCTAAATTCTCTCTCTCTGTCTCTCTGTCTCTCTCTCTCTCTCTCTCTCTATCTCTAGACTCAAAGGACGGCTATATGTAATAGCCTTCGACTCTTTTCTGTTCCCAGCAACTTGCCACAGCAAATAGAAGAGATTTTTTTAAATGAGAACATTATTATTAAATTACAAAATGGATGCTTCTCAAGGTATCCTTTCCTTCGCACACTGAGCTGTGCAAACTGCCTTTTGAATGCATCAGATGAGCAAGTGTTCTCCAGTTCACCTCTGATAGAGAGCCTCGGTTTTGCCAGCAATGAACTTCACATGGAGCACAAGCAGTTTGCCCAGTCTCTTGGTTCTTTGACCAGGCTACGGATTCTGGATCTTTCTGTCAATGGGCTAACAGAGGACATGGTTTCTGAGCTCTTAGAGAACCTCACATCTCTCGAGTTCCTGGACTTGTCCAGGAATGTTCTACTGAGATTGGACGAGTACACATTTAGAAACCTTCATCAGCTCAAAGAACTGAATCTAGAAAGGAATATTTTGTTTGAGATCGATGGCGCGTTTGATCACTTAAAAAAGCTCAGACGGATTAACTTGGCATTCAATTCCCTGCCATGCCTCATGAAATTCGAGATGACCCAGTTGATAGTACTAAATGCCAGTCACAACCTCATTCAATGGTTCATAACTAATCAGGACCTCACAGAAACCTTTGAGCTGGAGACGCTGGACTTATCTGATAACCGGCTTCTTTATTTTCCATTCCTTCCAACCGACAATCACATTAAGACACTGTTATTAGCCAATAACCATATTGGCTTTTACAGTCATCTCTCACAGATCACCTCTTTAAACTGGACCAATAGTGTTGAGTTCTACAATTTGGGTGGAAATGCCAGCAATATTACAGCAGAACTTTGGAGCGATGACTTTCATGGCGATATATCTTCTGTGGAATTGCTGGATCTCAGTGTTAATCAGGTGAGATACTTCCCTCAGGGGTTTCTTCAGAAAATGCCTCGTCTCTACTGGCTGAGGATGAGGAGCAACTGCTTTGAATCCCTGAATCTAACAGGAGAAGATCTTCCTGTAACTCTGTATGAGCTGGATGTGAGCAACAACAGGCTTACTGAACTGCATGCACACTCCAGCTCAGTCAATGAACTAAATAACCTTACACATTTGAACCTGAGCTTAAACGACATACAGAAGCTTCCCCCTAGAGTCTTCACTACTTTCCCAAGTCTCAGCATTGTGGACCTCAGTTATAACACAGTGGGATTGTGCCATCCTACAGAGCTCCATAACTCAAACTCTTCAGCCTGTGCTCTTTGGACAAATCTTTCCTCATTAAAACAGCTCCACATTGCTGGATGCAACTTAATCAATATCTCGCCGTTAGTGTTCGATGGCACACCACTAACATACCTTGACCTGTCCAACAACCCAGACCTGCACATTGGACAAGACTGTTTATCAGGTCTCAGTGGGACTCTACAGCACCTAGGCCTGAGCAACACAGGTTTGCAGGACTTTAACTTTTCTCCATTTAAACAATTAAAATTTTTAAACATCTCCAAAAACTCAATATCAGAGCTTCCTAAATCTCTAATGACACTGAACCTGAAGCTCCTGGACTTGAGGAACAACAGGTTGTCTTCTATTAAACCAGAACATGCTACGGTCCTAGCTAAACAAGTGCAGATTCTGTATATGAATGGAAATTATTTCAACTGCTGCCAGTTAGAGTGGTACAGGACGTTCGAGGAGTCCAAAATTCTCCATGTTGCTGATCTTTTAGAGGTTACATGTGTAGACCTACACCAGCAGATACTAAAAGCTGGTCATTTTGACTCTGTCCTTTGTGGGGGCAGAAGCACAGATGAATTCATTTTCTGGTACATTTTGCTATTTTTATCTATTGGAGTGTCTCTGGTGGGTGTCTCTGTCATTTATTTCCTGACTTTCAGACCCAGACTACTGCCGCGGGTAATTAAAAAGAAATGTTGGAAGCCCACGACCTATTAAAAAAAAGCACAACCATAAAATTGGTAAAATAAATCTACAGATGCTGCATTAGTGTCAATTTACTCTAAGAACCAAAATAGTCACCTATTCTTTTTTTTTTTTTTTTACTGAAACAATTCCAAGTGTCTTGTTTTGGCAAATAGGATACAGATGTACTTGATTGCCAGCTTTGGTTAGAGACTCTGAACTGAGTTTGTTTTTGTGTAGAACTTCAAGTCAGATTTAATTTTAGTTACAAACCAAATGTAATGATCACAGACTATATGCTGGGAAATGCTGCAAATCATTAATGAACGAACTGATGATCTGGAACAGAACAACACTGACACTTCAGAAATGTTTCAACAGCAGAGTTAATTAACAATCAGAGACAAGCAAATTTGGGCGTATTATTTTCTGGTACTTTATAATGCGAACTGAATTGAATTAAACAGGTTTAATGCCATTGTTTTATTTTACTACACTTGCAAATAGTTTCAGGAAGTGCATTTCGGCTTTCAGCTCGTCTTTTCATGTTTCGTAGTTTAGATAATGCTACGGCCAAAAAAAAAAAACCAAAACAAAACAAAATAAAAAAAAAAACACGAGGGGTTTCTATGTACATTTGACAATGTTCATTTTTCACATTATACATTTTTCTAAGATACTCTAGGCTACGGCCAGCATCAGTGTTAGTCTAAATTATTCAAATTAAGTGATATGAAATGGATTGATTAGAGATTGAAGAGTCTGAAGCTTTAATAAAGAAATAATAATAAAAAAGTATTAAAGATCTCATTTAAAGCTACAGTGAAAACTGTATCCAAGCAGTTTAAATGATGGTATGTTATAATAATTATTATTACATTTTTTTTTTTATTTCCAATGACGAGATTGTGGACTTTCACTGCATTATATGCAAACAAATGATATGGAAATATTATTTCATTTAATGTATGTACATGACCTGAGATAATGATGTATATATTAAATTTTAACACATACATGCCTGCTTAAGACTGTATCATTTTCCTCGATTAAGTAGAATTCTAACTATAGATATGTAGCACAGCACAATACTTAAGTAATGTTTGTTTGGCCCCTGGATTTTTAAAGCAAGACATTTCTCCACAGCATTTTGGTCAATTTAGTGATTCTTGTTATTGTTGTTGTTGTTGTTGTCGTTGTTGTTCTCTGACTGTGTCGTATTGTAGTGTTCTACAATATAGCTTTCTTTTTTCCTTATAAAGCAAAAATCTGAACCGCACTGCCTGTTAAAGCGAAATGTTAGGAGCCCACTAATATACCTGACCTGTGTGAAGAAGGAAAGATATGCAAGCATTGCTCATATATATGAAACACAAACTTTTATTAAAAGGCCGTGCCAGGTCATGATGAAACATGAGAATTACAGTTGAAGAATAGCACTTACTCTGAGTCATTAACTTTTTGGCAGTTATATTTGTCATTCCAATGACTCAATACAAATATTTTTATATTTATATTGTGCCCCCAATTCTGCTCTATTATTCTACTGTAGGTGATTATTTGACATCATAATGGCAACTTTAATTTCAAATCCTAAGCATTGATGCATTCAGCTACTGGAAGATTAAAGTAGTGATGGTTTAGGCTGTATTATCTTACTCAACTCATTTTAATAAAAAAAAAAAAAAAAAAAAAAAGAAAAGAATGTTAACCCAAATAACCAAAATGTCATCTAGGAGTCACTCAGTTTATGAAACCATACACTGTGGTTTGATTTTCCATCGATTTTTGTAACACATGCTCTACTTCATGGCCTTTGTCATGAGGAGCAGTGTGTCATTCACGTATACACACATGTGAACATGGTTATTGGATGCCCAGGCGTTGTGTGTTGCAAAAGCACTAAAAACAGCAGAGGAAACTGAAATTTCCTGTTGTGATGGTATGTAGCAACTGCCCAGCTTGAGGTCTCAGAGAATGGGGGTGGGGTGGTGGGATTAAGCTTCACTTCCCCAAAATTTTTACGCAATACAAAAGACAAAAACTTTGCTATTTGCAATTTATACTTCAAGGATTAAAGAAACACAACCCTTGCGACACTAATCAAATCAAATGACAGATTGTGGAAGATTTCTTCTTGCTCTGACGACCCAAAAAGTCACATAAACTTTCCGTCATAAAGTAATTACTAGTTCCTTGTTTTGGCAAAAAGCAAATGCGGCGACAAGCTTAATAGCCTCGGTTATGGAATTTAAATGAGGAGTTAGAATGTGTGAATTAGTTGAGACAAAATACTTGCCTACTCTAGATAATGTGTACTGCAGAAATGCAGCAAAATGTATATATTTTTATCCATGACCTGGCACCACTTTTTAATAATTAAAAAAAACTGCATTCTTTCATTCTTCAGACATATTAGTGGGCTCCTAAACTTTTGCTTTAATAACAGGCATGTGTCTAGATAATCCCACAAAATATATAAATTATATCAAACATATAAACCATCTAGGCCATAAAATGAATATTAGTGGTAGGGTACTGTGTGGTCATGACCAGTATCCACAGAGACCAAAGTGGTGCGTAGTGTCAGATTGAGCATTAAAGAGCAGACCACAGAACATAATACGTATGACTGTTTTCCCACTTCTCATTGGGATTATTCCATACTAACTTTTTGTCTTACCGTGCCTAAAAAACGGAGGCAAATGAGTATCAATGAAGGCTGAAGGCGTGAAGCATGGGAACCTTTGCTTCTGTGTTTGAAGCACACTGAAAACAGAGCGTGGAAGCTAAACCAGAGCGTAACCAGAATACCACTGTGGTGATGCTCTGGGTCATGGTGGTTTGAGCACGGTGAGAAAGAGAAACTGGAGATTTCAGAGGAAGGCCACAGCTGCCGCCATGAGGGTTCAATCCTTAATTAAAAAAAAAAAAAAAAAAAAAAAAACTGGGTCTTGTGGCACTGACATAAGGGGGTTTCCTACAACTAAACCCAGTTTGAAGTAGTTCAAATATATTTATATCTTGGGGATCAATGTGGACAAATGTTTCTCTTTATACTCAGTAACATTTGCATTTAAGTGGATTTGATGAAACTTTTGACAATTCTTGTTTGTGATTCTCACATGGTGTCTCATGAAGTCATGAACATGAATCCATCCATCTTCAATACCGCTTACTCTTTTCCAGGGTCACGGGGAACCTGGAGCCTATCCCAAGGAGCATGAGTCACAAGGCGGGGTACACCCTGGACAGGGTGCCAATCCATCGCAGGGCACACAATCACACACACCCATTCATACACTACGGGCACTTTGGACACGCCCCCCAGCCTACCATGCATGTCTTTGGACTGGGGGAGGAAACCGGAGTAGCGGGAGGAAACCCCCGCAGCATGGGGAGAACATGCAAACTCCACATACACAGTGCCACAGTGGTGGAACCCCCGACCTAGGAGGTGTCAGGCAAACGTGCTAACCACTAAGCCACCGTGAGCCTGGCAGAAATGTTTCTAAAATGCAAACAAAATGAAATATTCCTTTAGAGAAACTGAAACCGACTCGATGGTCTGTTTAGAGTTTTCTATACTATAAACAAAATGAGAGATTTGAAAGAGCTGTAAGCTGCATTTAGCACAGTTAACTTTGCATTTGCTGGCAAATTCTTAATAACAGTTTAGAACAAGCCAAAGTGCTGAGTAAGAATTAGTACATATAACCAAGGAGTTGGTTTTGGTTGTTGAGGTGAAAGTATTTATTTCTATATTAATTGTGTGACCTCAAGAGTACAGTGCAGAAATAGTCACATTACAAAGACAAAACAACACCTATCCAGCATCTAAACAATAAAAGACACCACTAAATGAATCCATACAGCAGACACAGCTGCAGGAAGCTGACCAGGACCGAACTCACAATCATATTTTCAGAAAGGAACTGAACAGGACTCCTCTTTAACATGCGAGAGTGAGTAACGGACACCATGAACGGATGGCTTGCAGAACCACAGCACAGGAAGTGAACAGCATGCTCATCTCCACTTCCACTTAACCCTCTCTGCACTGACAATAATGGAATGAAAGCACTGGCAATTTATAGAGATGAGTCAAATCATGAACGTTCAGAATTACAAATGAATCCAACATCAGTCCAATGTTAAACTCTGGCATGTTTATAAAAAGGAAAAAAGGACTAGCTAATTAATCAATTTACTTTTGGTCCCATATCTCCTCATTTTAGTGACATTTCAGAATACTGCACCTCAGTTGAACTCATGAATAATGTATTTATAGAACACTGAAAGGTCCAAATGAAGTCTGCCCTCTGCTGGTCCATTCATGTACAAATGAAAAGGTGAAATTCAGACACACACACCACACCTGAACAGGCAAAACTTTTTAATTAAAACTTTTTTTTCTTTATTTTTTTATTATACACATCAAGTCAAAAGAATTTAGATTAACAAGAAATTAACCGCTTGTGGCCTCCCATAAAAACAGTTACAATTCATGCATGTATATGGTAAAGGGTGTAAAATGTATATAATGGTAATAAGGCAAAATGGCAGCAAAATTATTAGGAGACATGTTGAGAACGTGGACTGGGACAGTATGATGTGCAAACTCTATTCTAAAGCTGTCTCATGAGCATGGGAAAAAGAAACCACCAACTCTATTAGTAAATGCAGTTTGTTTCACTGCGACTGCCTCGGAGCATATTAATTAAGCATGTGTTTGGTTTGAGACAGCTGCCCTTTTACAACGGAGTCAAGTACGTCGCTGTAGCTTTTAAAATCATAACTTAAAAGTGACAATTGCACACAAGAGATCATTGTGTGATCATTAAGACTTGTACATATTCAAACATGTGCAATCTGGAACACTGTACAGTCCTAATGCTCAGCCTCGGATCATTAGGCCTGCTTTACAAATCTAACAAGTAAAACTGGCTTGCTAAAAAGGCACAGCGGTATTTAAGGCACACAACACTGGAAGTAAGAGTATAAAATCAAGTTCATGAGCTGCTCCGTACAACAACCTGTAAACTGTACAAAACCTCACGAGTAAACGTGCTCTCTAAACACGGCCACGTGCTGAATACTATTCGCTTCTTCTCTCTTTATCTAAAACAACTATTCAAACTATTTTAGAAATAAAAAGCAATGGGAGTATTTATGTTTCTAAAAACAAACGTCTGTCATTTTCAAAAATTCACAAATAAAAAGATCATATCTGAGTCACATGGCTACTACGGCTATTAGCAGCCAGATAGCCCACAGTATAATAAATCATTTCTGTTTGTATCCCTGCCAATGAGGAAAAGGAATTCTTTTAAAAAGCAAAATAAAATAAAAATGATGAAATTTAAGAAACGGCACAGCTATCTGTGGTGAATTTGCAGAACAGACTCAAGTACAATATAAGCTCCTGTGAGTCATGGTTGTGAGGTTAAATAACATTTCAATACAAAAGCAAGCTCATCTTATCAGTCTTAAGTTATAATACCGAGTATTGGCAGTAATGACATTAAATCCGAAGCACTTATGCGTTAATCAGCTTGTAAACAGAAATGCCTTTGGTGAGACTCTTCCCTTGCTGAAGCGAAATATCCATGACATACTGATGGCACGAAAGCAGCTCACAGAAGCAGAACAGTTGCATAAACACATTGAATGTGCTGTGATCTCATCCAAATTGTGTGTAGGTTTTATTTATTTATTTATTTGTTTATTTTTATTGTTGCCACTCAGTTTAGGAGCTCTAGATATGTAATTGGCACTTTGCCCCTCTGGGTACCACGCTCTCCCATGAGCCAATCAGAATCCATGCCTGGGACGCTGCTCACAGTAATCACCTGGAGAAGAAAGCACACACACACACACAATACAATCAAGACGGACCTGACCCATAATGAGCAAACTTCCCTACTTCTGCTTGGAGCATCTGTACTTGGATATTCTAAAAATTGCACTTCCTGAAAACCTCTTAAGCCCTTTATAATACTTTATAGCAGGCCCAACACTCGTCACATTCACAGTCTCAGTAAATATTGTCTCAGTAAAGCTCGAAGGTCTTAGTGTGTTGTTAAATCATTTTAAAGCCAATGGAATTGGCTGCACAGATGCTGTCCAAAATGTCTTTCAGTCCTACAGCAAACATTTTAAGTAAACAACCGAGAGTATTGAAATAGAAGTCTCTACAGCCTGCTGTACACGAGTTCGATTAAAGTCTAGTCCGACTGTAAATGGCCTCTATGTTCGATTATTAAAACTGTCATTTGGTGCAACCATAATTTTTTAACAGTCTTAAAAAAGGTACAACTTCAAGATTACTTCTTGATAATCTTCTTGATAGGGATTGATAAAATCAATCCCTCTGGGACGTTTCGATCGCAGAAATGAACGCAATATTCGCAGGAGCTTGCCAGTTTTTCAAAATTACCGCCGATTTTCTGCAGGTTTAGGCCAAGGCACATCATGTGACGTCATCAGAACACGCATTCACCTAAAGCCCCCTTCGATTCACATGCGTCAAACATGAGTTCAGCTAAAAGGTCTCGTATACCAACAAACAGCAGAGTGAAAGACTGCAGCAAAATCAAGCATTTTCGGCTGCAACCACCACAAAATAACTCTAGTCCAGGTTTTCTCTGCATTTTGTTTTGTTTCTTTGTACTTTGGAGTATTTCAGCATGTAAAACGTCCTGGTATATGACCATATCTTAGAAATAAAAATTTTGAGGCATTAAGCATAAACTTGAATTATTCAAATACAAAAAGGCTTTTTAAAACAAACAAACAAACAAACAAACAAATAAATAAATAAATAATATCAGCAAGCTCTTTCTTCAGATAATTGAGATATTAGCATGCAGCACAAAATATTTGAAACAATTACCAATATTAAACTGTCAGTAAAGTCAAATGCAGATTAAAATGTTTAGGTATTAGATCTTTTTTTATTGTTATGGTTTGTTACTAAAATGTTGTTAAATGTATTGCATTAGACCTGAAGCAGGAGAAAAGCACAAGGGCATGTACATGCACATGTGAAGGATCATTTGGAGTTACCACTTTACTGAAAAGCACAATCCTTTTTGATTTTGTTTTTCTATCCAAGGGTAATATACTGTATCCGTAGCCTGTAGTAAAACCTTTACACTGACGAATGACAGATATTAACTGCTTCCCTGGGTCTCATGTCTAGATCAAGGATGTAGCATTTCCTGTTTGTCTGATCCTGTTTCTCACTGGCTGGTGTTTGGGAAATACATGCAAGTTTTGATTTATGATCACTTTATGCTCTATTAGTTAGTACAACGTGCTTCATGTGTCACCTGAACTAGTTTTAAACTGACCACTCTCGGCGTACGGTTTCGGACCCGCTTTACACCATGTTTTGCGAACAAATTTTTGCATGCAGCTCGATTATATGTCCTAGTTGAATTTTTTTAAAAATGTTTTATGCTGAATAAACATTTTAATGTATTTGCAAACTAACTGAAACTTTAGACTGTGTTTTATCAAAAGCAAAGCTTGATGGCAGTTGTCCTTTAAATGCACTAAACTAGATCTACATTGCTTTCTGACTGTCAAATTCTTATTTATTTATTTTTAAGTGTTGTATAATTGAAGCTTATCTCATATGTAGAGTACTGCTGTGAGCACTCACTTCGTCGGCCAATAAGGAGAGCTCGTTGCTGCCGGCAGCGTCATAATCATACAGTACCCGTGCCTTGCGGCTTACGCTTGAGCTCAGCAGCTCGTTGAAACCTGAGTGACACTGACTGGCACTGGCAGAGGGAACACTGGAAAGTGGCAGAGTGGGTACTGAGACGCTGGTTCCCGCCCCCGCTGAACACTGGTTATTATTGGAAGAGAATGAGGAAGGGAAGCTGTAATGGGAAGGAAAAGCATCACAGGAATGACTCACATAAAATGTAAAAACTGACCATGTGGTTTGTCCATGTCATAATTCGAGAATACTGAGCTACAAAGATGTTCAAAAGGATTTATGAAAAGCGACTCGCACCTTCCCAGCTGTTTCTGCAGATCCACCATGTACTGATAACACTGCGCGTAATATGTGGTCTGAGCCTCGACAAAGTCATTCAGACAGCGAAGGTGGTGAGCCTACATGACAGAAATACACACAGAACACTGACACACAAGATAAATGCTAGCAATCGATACAGAACACGTGTTTTTTGCACTTGGATGAGAAATTCGTGTCGGGTGCAGTGCGTACGTGTGTACTGCTGACTCCATCCAGGAGCAGTCGGGTTATCTCAGCCTGCCTATCAAACTCACTCTGCGTGACCTTCAGCTCCTGCTCAGCCTGGGGGGGGGGGGGGGGGT
>JAFFST010046682.1:26828-37911 GCA_022414735.1 Noturus placidus
CACAGAGTGAGAGAGAGACAGAGAGAGAACAAAAGAAGCAGGAAAGGAGAGTGAGAGAGAGAGAGACAGACAGAGAGAGACAGAGAGAGAGAGAGAGAACAGAAGAAGCAGGAAAGGAGAGAGAGAGAGAGACAGAGAGACAGAGAGAGAGAGAGAGAGAGAGAGAGAGAGAGAGAGAGAGAGAGAACAGAAGAAGCAGGAAAGGAGAGAGAGACAGAGACAGACAGAGAGAGAGAGAGACACAGAGAGAGAGAACAAAGGAAGCAGGAAAGGAGAGAGTGAGGGAGAGAGAGAGACAGACAGAGAGAGAGAGAGACAGAGAGAGAACAGAAGAAGCAGGAAAGGAGAGAGTGAGAGAGAGAGACAGACAGAGAGAGAGAGAGAGACACAGAGTGAGAGAGAGACAGAGAGAGAACAAAAGAAGCAGGAAAGGAGAGAGAGAGAGAGACAGACAGACAGAGAGAGAGAGACAGAGAGAGAGACAGAGAGAGAGACAGAGAGAGAACAAAAGAAGCAGGAAAGGAGAGTGAGAGAGAGAGAACAGAAGAAGCAGGAAAGGAGAGAGTGTGTGAGACAGAGAGAGAGAGAGAGAACAGAAGAAGCAGGAAAGGAGAGAGTGAGAGAGAGAGAGAGAGAGAGACAGAGAGAGACAGAGACACAGAGACGGACAGAGAGAGAGACACACACACACACACACACACACACACACAGTGATAATAGATAATGAATGCAGTTTACAAAGAATGGCTCAGTGCTGTCCCTAAAATGCATGGTGATATTTTACACTATACATAATACAAGGAAAATAATACAGAGACAGACAGACAGACCAGACTGACAGACAGATACGAAAAAAGATTTTAAACATTTAGAAGATTATAGTTTAGTTCTGAAGAAACTGAAAAAAGTAACAAAATTAGTACACTTTGGCTTCTGAATATGAAGCACTGATAAGGGCGGAGGTCTGCTTTGCTCCCTCAAGCTTTTCAGTGCTGTTCCTTCAGGAGATAACAGACTGCGGTTAGTTGACAGTGGAATGGTGGGGCGCTTTATGTCCCAGCATGCCATCATGCCTGTGTTTCCTCCCTGCCTCTCCCTTTAATTTGTGCTTCTCTCTCACTCACAAACACGCACACACTCCTGCTGCCGGATCTGATGACTGTGCCTGATCAAGACGGGCCTGATTTATAATGATTCATCCCTACTTCTGCTTGGAGCAGGATAGTTTAAAAATTGCACTTCCCATAAACCGCTTAAGCCCAAGTCTCACTCTTTCATCAGTTGGAAATCTCCACTGGATATAGTAGACTTGTAGAAGAACTGCTGCTGTAATCATAAAGACCATGATGCTCATAGTGAACATCCTTTCAACACAATTTAATACTGTCCATCGTAGTAAAGTGTACAATGGCAAATGGCGCACTTATATAGCACTTTTATCCAAAGCGCTTTACACTGTGTCTCATTCACCCATTCACACACACACACCAAAGAGCTGCCATGCAAGGCGCTAACTTGCCATCGGCAGCAACTCAGGGTTCAGTGTCTTGCCCAAGGACACTTCAGCATGTGGAGTCATGTGGGCCGGGACACTACGATTTAGTGGATAACTTGCTCACCTGAGCCACAGCCGCCCCGGCTCAGTTGGAAATTGTGAAGGGGTAATAATAAATCGGGGCGCGCGGTGGTTTAGTGGTTAGCACGTTCGCCTCACACGTCCGGGGTTCGAGTCCCGACAGGGCCCTGTGTGTGCGGAGTTTGCATGTTCTCCCCTGCGTCGGGGGTTTCCTCCGGGTACTCCAGTTTCCTCCTCCAGTCCAAAGACATGCATGGTAGGTTGATTGGCGTGTCCAAAGTGTCTGTAGTGTATGAATGGGTGTGTGAGTGTGTATACCCAGCCGTGTGACTGGCAGCAACTACACGCCGGTCCCAAGCCCGGATAAATGGGGAGGGGTGGGAAAAGCCATGGCAAACTACCCCACTACTTCTGCCAAAATTGCTTTGTGGATCACATCGATGAAATACGTGGAGATTGTTGACCCATAAAGTGACCGAAGTGACTCGACTAATCGGTGATAGAGAGAGAATAATAAATCACTCTATATGGTGTCACCCAGAAGAGGATCGGAGTCTACTGTAAAAAGCGCTATACAAATAAAACTGAAATTTAATTAAAAGACAAGAACCCGAATGTCCAAGAACTGTTCTACTGTTGCTACATCTGAGCAGCATTTGACACAGTGACACTGAGTGTGCAGAGTGACAAAAAGACATCCACACGACACACTGTGTACAGCAGTAGAAGCCGCCGCACCGCATCGCTGTAATGCTGATAACAAAAAGAGGCTTGAGCATATGATCTGGATCAGCTCTCTGGATCAGAGAGCGAGAGAGCGAGAGAATGAGAGAGAGCGAGAGAGCGAGAGAGCGAGAGAATGAGAGAGAGCGAGAGAGCGAGAGAATGAGAGAGAATGAGAGAGCGAGAGAGCGAGAGAATGAGAGAGAATGAGAGAGCGAGAATGAGAGAATGAGAGAGCGAGAATGAGAGAGACAGAATGAGTGACAGAGGGACAGAATGAGAGAGAGAGAGACAGAATGAGAGAGACAGAATGAGAATGAGAGAGACAGAATGAGTGAGAGAGGGAGAGCGAATGAGACAGAGAGAGAATGAGAGAGAGAGCGAGAGAATGAGAGAGACAGAATGAGTGAGAGAGGGAGAGCGAATGAGAGAATGAGAGAGAGAGAGAATGAGAGAGAGAGCGAGAGAATAAGAGAGGGAGAATGAGAATGAGAGAGTCAGAATGAGAATGAGAGAGCGAGAGAATGAGAGAGAGAGAGAGAAAATGGGCGGCTGTGGCGCAGTCGGTAGATCGGGTTGTCCACTAATCGTAGGTTTGGCGGTTCGATTCCCGGCCTGGATGACTCCACATGCCGAAGTGTCCTTGGGCAAAACACTGAACCCTAAAGTTGCCCCCGATGGCAAGTTAGCGCCTTGCATGGCAGCTCTGCTACCATTGGTGTGCGAGTGTGTGAATGAGAAAGAATGGATAAAAGCGCCATATAAGTGCACCATTTACCAGTATGAGAGAGAGAGAATGAATGAGAGAGAGTGAGTGATTGCGAGAGAGAGAGAATGAGAGTGAGAGAGAGAGTGAGAGAAAGAGTGTGTTTGGGGTATGATGTGCCTTGAACTTCTGTCCCAGTCATGAGAATATCATCCTCACAAGTTGCTTCTACTTCTTTTTCCTGAAGCTACACATGAGTCTGTGTAGAGTTTTGAAATGTCTTGGAGTTATTAAGCAAACATGGAAATCCTCTAAAGCCATACAGGCAAAGTCTGAAAAGGGTCACGCTCACTGCTTATACTCAGAAACTCATTTTAAAACACGCTTAATCAGCAGCGTATAAGAGGAACCTAACACCCTCATGCTCTGCAACCAATCTGCAACTATTTCAATACAAAGCAAGCTGTCCAAGTAATACATTCGCAGATGAACGAATAGAAAACTAGAATTCTACAAGTGTCTGGAATAAACAAGACAAAAAGAGGCAGATTAAAAGCACAAAAATGAAGAGAAGTCAAAATTGTAGCTGAGAAGTGGAAGGATTTCTAGTTCACATTCGCCACAATGCCACGAGTGTTTCAGGTCTAGCAAACTGTCATGCTTGCTGATTTCGACTTAAAAGTCCCATTAAACGCCATCATTTAGATGATTCCCAACAGATTTAATACGGCACCACACCAATTCTGCAGACTGAAACTTTCTAAGAACATATGAGAATATATGGATTTTAATTATTTCAAAACATTGTAAGAACAGATATTCCTTCCTGGTGCTATGTTTTATTTAGAGATCGACCGATATGGATTTTTTATTTATTTTAATAACTGATACAGATTTGTGTTTATGTGCCCAATAACCGATATGCAGAACCGAGAATTATTTATTGTTTTACTTCTGTTTTTGACACAGTGACAACATCACTGAGTTATGAACTGAACAAACAGTTTTATTTAGAACAATTTTAACTTCCTCCTTGCATACAAAACAACTCATTTATATACCAATAAATAGAGTCAGAAAGAGTGTAAAAAAATAAAAGTGCACCGTTACTAGTGTTTTTAATAAAAACTTTGATGAGGTAAACAAACAGGTAAAACAAATAAAGCAAAATAAATAATTCTAAAAAATAAACAAAAACAGATGCAGTGCTGCAATGGCAGTCGTGCTTGCAATTCTCAATACGCCCACATGATGGCACCATTTATTGACAGATCTGATATTCCAAAACCGATATCCAGATTATGGAAAAATGCTTAAATATCGGGGGAAATATCAGTAAAATCGATTATCGTTCGATCCCTGGTTTTAAGAGACCACAATGCTGTTGAAATCATGGTTCTCACTGATCAGAAAGTATTTAACCATTTTCTAGAACATAGCGGCTCTGACTGTAGATAATATTACTAAGATAGCCTTCTTTCATCTTAAATATCTCTACGATAAGAAATTTAATGTCACTACATGATGCAGAAATATTACTTCATGCTTTGGTCACCTCTAGACTAGTTTACTGTAATGTCTTACTGTCTGGATGTTCCAGTAAGAATATAAACACACTCCAGTTAGTCCAGAATGCAGCTGCGAGAGTCCTAACTAGAACCAGAGGATACGACCACATCACCCGATCTTATCCACACTGCATTGGTTCCCAGTTAAATCTCGCATTGATTATAAAATACTATTATCAACCTATAAAGCACTAAAAGGTCTCACACCACAGTATTTAAGCGATCTTTTGGTCTTCTATGATCCTCCACGCGCACTTAGATCCACAGATGCAGGTCATTTTACTGTACCGCGAATAGTGAAGGCTACAGCAGGGGGAAGAGCTTTCACTCATAGAGCTCCACAGTTATGGAACAGTCTTCCATTTAGTGTTCGGGTCTCAGACACAGTCTCAGTGTTTAAGTCTAGACTTAAAACTTATTTGTTCAATCTAGCCTACCCTGACTAAACCTTCTATTATGCTAATTCCCAGTCCTAATAATCTTTTCTCTCCCTCTCTTGAGCTACACATGAACTTATGGAGATACTGGAAGATCCTGGTCCATTATTCTCTCCTGGACTTGCGTGAGCTGTCTCGGGTGTCCTGCCTCTGGATGGAGCTCTCACCTGCTCCAATTCCAGACTGCTGGGACTACAGCTGCTTCTAAGGCCAAACAGACTTCATATAAATCCATAATGAACTTTTTCACACTATCTGTTGTTACCCAGATGAGGACGGGTTCCCTTCTGAGTCTGGTTCCTCTCAAGGTTTCTTCCTCTTAAACATCTTAGGGAGTTTTTCCTTGCTACTGTCACCACTCAGTGTCTTGCTCAGTTGGGATAAATTCACACCTTTAATATCTCTATACCGTGTTTATATTCCTGTAAAGCTCTTTTGAGACAATGTCTGTTGTAAAAAGCGCTATACAAATAAAATAAATTGAAAAATTAAATTGAACTATAGTGCCAGCTGTAATGTGTAATGTGTGTGTTCTAATACATAATTGTTTCTATAATGACAACTCATTCACAGCGACTTGTAGAACAAATGCTTGACATAATATCAGACAAATAATTGGATTTCTTTTTTTAATCATTTAAAATTTTTGTAATTTAACTAAGAAAAACATTGAATTGGTGATCTGTAAGTAGATGGTTTTTTTTAAAGCAGAAAGGATTCAGCACTTTGTAACAGCAATTCATTATTCTGTCACATGACCAGCTGTTTTCTTGTTTTATTAACTTCAAGAGAGGAAAAATAAGAGGCTGGTGAGGGAACGCCTGCTATCATTTAAGAGAGAACAGGAACGAACACAACACAAAATTAAATGTAACTATGGGTAAAAGCCATTACGTGTCATTCATTAATCAATTTAATAAATGTGATGGGCAAGATGCTGTGGTATAAGAGGAATAAAACACTTGCTGTTTTGGGAAAATAATCACAGTTGTAACAAACTCCACTGGGTGTTGTTCATTATTTTTCTATAACAGCACCCCCCCCATTATTATATTCCTTACTTATTAACAATCTAATCCAAGCAGCCATTAAAGCACATAATAATATGCCACTAACCCACCTAATAGCAATGTGCAGTATTCTGTATTCACTAAAAGGAAAACACATCTGATCTAAACACCACATCTTACTGTCTAAGTGAAACCTTAGACACTAACTCTTAGGAATGAAACAATTACTCACAGCAGCTCTCGCGTCAGCCATTTTGGCTTTCTTCAACTTCGTCTTCGCCGCATCGAGATCCAGTCGTTTGATTTGCAGCAACTTGCGTTCTTTCTATTATGAAGAAAAACATAACAGATATCACACCATCACAAAACACTTCAGATAGTTTCACCGTGCTCTGCTCATTTGATACTTATCATAACTGTAAAACTCTAAAGTCCTATCAGTCATTTCTACAGTGGTGAATGACAATGTGTGAACCTTCTAGAATTTTCTATATTTCTGTATGACCGAAAACCTCATCAGATTTTCACACAAATCCTGACAGTAGATAGAGAACTTAATGAAACAAATGAGACAAAAATATTATACTTAGTCGTTTATTTATTGAGGAAAATGATCCAATATTGCAAATCTGTGAGTGGCAAAAGTATGTGCACCTTTGCTTTCAGTATCTAGTGTGGGCCCTTGTGCAGTAGTAACTGCAGATAAACGTTTCCAGTAAGTGTTGATCAGTCCTGTACCTCAGCTTGGAGGACTTTAAACCTGTTCCTCAGTACAGAACAGCTTCAACTCTGAGATGTTGGTGGGTTTCCTCACATGAACTGCTTGCGTCAGGTCCTAACACAACATTTCTATTGGATAAAGGTCAGGACTTTGACTCGGCCATTCCAAAACATTAACTTTATTCTTCTTTAACCGTTCTTTGGTAGAATGATTTGTGAACTTAGGGTCCTTGTCTTGCTGCATGAATCACTTTCTCTTGAGATTCAGTTCACGGACAGATGTCCTGATATTTTCCTTTAGAATTCGCTGGTATAATTCAGAATTGTTCGGTCAATGATGGTGAGTCGTTCTGTCCCAGATGCAGCAAAACAGTCCAAACCTTGATACTGCCACCACCATGTTTCACAGACGAGATAAGGTTCTTATGCTGGAATGCAGTGTTTTCCTTTCTCCAAACATGACGCTTCTCATTTAAACCAAAAAGTTCTATTTTGGTCTCATCGGTCCACAAAACATTTTTCCAGTAGCATTCTGGCTTGTTCATGTGATCTTTAGCAAACTGCAGAAGGGCAACAATGTTCATTTTGGAGAGCAGTGACTTTCTCCATGCACAGCACTGTTGTTCAGTGTTCTCCTGATTGTGGACTCACAAACATTAACATTAGCCAATGTGAGAGAGGCCTTTAGATGCTTAGAAGTTACCCTGGGCTCCTTTGTGACCTCGCGGATTATTACACATCTTGCTCTTAGAGAGATCTTTGTTGGTCTTCACTCCTGTGGAGGTTAACAATGATCTTGAATTTCCTCCATTTCTACACGATCTGTCTGACTGTGGATTGGTGGAGTCCAAACTCTTTACAGATGGTTTTGTAACCTTTTCAAGCCTGATGAGCATCAACAACTCTTTTTCTGAGGCCCTCAGAAATTTTCTTTGTTCATGCCATGATACACTTCCACAGACATGTGTTGTGAAGATCAGACTCTGATAGTACCTTGTTCTTTAAATAAAACAGGACGCTCAATCACACCTTATTAATTGAAATCACTTGACTCTTACTTCAACTTCACATTAACTGCTAATCCTAGAGGTTCACATACTTTTGCCACTCACAGATCTGTAATATTAGTCATTTATTTATTGAGGAAAATGATCCGAGTATAATATTTTTGTTTCATTTGTTTAATTGGGTTCTCTTTGTCTACTTTTAGGATTTGGGTGAAATCTGATGTTTTAGGTCATATTTATGCAGATATATAGAAAAAAATTAAAGGGTTCACAAACTTTCATGCACCACTGTACCTGTGGAATATGATACATGAGCATATTTCAAACATATTTCAGAAATATCTTAGAACCTACTGAATACATTCCCTCAGGTGCGAATTCAGTGTAAAACCTGACTGCTGAATTCATGCCATGCTTTAAATAATGAGTCCGAAAGGGCAGCCTTTCTG
This sequence comes from Noturus placidus, assembly GCA_022414735.1. Classification (NCBI taxonomy): domain Eukaryota; kingdom Metazoa; phylum Chordata; class Actinopteri; order Siluriformes; family Ictaluridae; genus Noturus; species Noturus placidus. Next base: position 35,025 of record JAFFST010046682.1, read on the forward strand.
TTTCCTGAAAGCATCCAAGCAAAACCTTGCAATCCCTTTTCCTTTTGGAGCGTGCTTGTTTCATCTCAACTTTAATGCACTCTAATCATTAGGCATCGGAATATAATAATTAATAATAATTAATAATAATAATTATCAATTTGTATAGCGCTTTTTTACAATGGTACATTGTCTCAAAGCAGCTTTACAGAAATATCATTTTTACATTTTTACATTTACAAGCGACTTACTAATGAGAGCACATTCACACACCAATGGTAGCAGAGCTGCCATGCAAGGTGCTAGCTTGCCATTGGGGGCAACTTAGGGTTCAGTATCTTGCCCAAGGACACTTCGGCATGGGATCACCCGGGCCGGGATTCGAACCACCAACCCTACGGTTAGTGGATTAGTGGACAACCCGCTCTACCGACTGAGCCACAGCCGCCCTATATATGCTGATATATATATAATATGCTGCCTCAATATGCATTCAGTGACACAGCTACATTTTAAAAAATAAACCTAGGACAGCTTGCATCAAATAAAATAAGTTTTTATGTGACTGAAACTATGACTGCTCCAGGGTCACTGAACAGGACACTCATCCTTATTAAGCACACCCAGCCTCTTAAGTGTGCAGCTGAGTTCACCACCTTCATACCACTCATTGTGGTGAAGTAGCCATGGACTACTCCTGAAGACCTCATCTAAGCAGTTCTCTCAGGCTGTTCTTTAAAGTCTGGGGATTTCCTCTTCATGTATATTTGCTAATACCAGTTACTTACCTCCAGCCCAGTGCTGAAATGCAATTCTGACAGCAAAAGGTTTTAACATGCACACGGAAAATCTAGTCAACAGGATGAACATCAGAGATGGAAAAACTAGCACACCTCGCATGTAACGTGGCGCGCTAGCTAAAGAGTTTACCTCTGGACTTTCTCTCGACCGCGTGATTATTTACATGCTGTTTTCCTCCAGACTCAGTTGGGGAGGAGCCAAAGAAGAAAAGAAGTGCTTAGACCTCATTTGTTCAATCTCTGATAACAAATGCTTGAGGTCAATTCTAAAATATAGGGAAAAGACCTGACTACGCTTAGGCATGGACTCAGGGCTCAAATTTTGTTTTCGGACCAAAACAATATAAAATTCAACTTGGTCAGAACTTACCAGGATAGTTTTGAAATCACCCTCCAGAAAATTCCTGAAAGGTGTGAGGAAATTAATAGCAGAGCTCTGGATAAACTCTCTTTCAGCGCCTCCGATCTGCTTCTCCGTCTCTCCACACTTCGTCAGAGCATTTCCTACCAGCACACAAGCAGCTCTCACTACACACGTCAAACGCTGAACTGAATTGTAATTTGACCATTTTATTTCTTGCACTTAATGTCTGTGTTGCGTCTTGTTCCTGGAGGCATGACATTTCACCTCACCGTGCACATGTATCTGGATGGGATGGAGATAAATACTTAGGCAGTCGAGCTCTGCTGTAAATCTGAATGCAAGCGACTAAAAAGTTTGTATTCAGATTCCAGAATGATCATTATCTTCCTTGACTCGACAGTATTTTTGCTTTAGTTGCAAGTCACTTTGGGTAAAATGTCAAAGTATTTCATTCCGAATAAACATGAAGCAATTTCTATTATTTAAAATCAGATCAGCGTTGCTATACTGTATCAACTCCATTACCAAAGATCCTATTTAGACCCGAGAGTAAAATATGACTGACCTGTATGAAGACAAAAACATGTCTATGAAGTTTATAATAAAATCTTTTCCGATGACAGTAGAATAAAGCAACAATGATTTGAAGTTATTGTATTCTTCTTGCTGCGTTTCTTGGGCCGAAGAGTCTAATTACTATCAGATGCTAACCGTAGGCTGTGCCAGGTCCAAACTCGTTCCCAGAATCAATCATGAATTGACCCAGCATCTCATGGTTATTCTGCCGTGTGGGGGCTTTTTTGTCCAATTTCCCATAGAAAAACTCTTCTATCCGCACATCTGCAAAGCAAATTGAGGTAGAAACTCCATTAAAAAGGACAAAAAAAAAAGAAAAGCAAAAAACTATCCACATTCGATACAACGATGAACATAAACCACATGTACAGTATTTAGATATCACATTTTTTAAATAAAAGCTACTGTAATTAATTGTTTAAAAACACTTCTAACTAAACTGTCTTTACACCCTGATAGCCATTGATTAAAAAATAAAGAATGGAGAGAAAATGTCTGTGAATGTGTATCAGTAATCATTTCTTCAGTAATATACACGATATGGCCAAAAGTTTGTGGACATTTGATCAGCACACCCATGTGGTCATATAGGATGACTTTCCATGCTGTAGAATTACAATTTCCCGTCACTGGAACTAAGAGGCCCAAACATGTTCGAGCATGACAATGCCTGTGCACAAAGCCAGCTCCATGAAGACAGGGTTTGCCAAGGTGAGATGAACTCTGGTGTCCTGCACAGAGCCCTGAGCTCAACCCCACTGAACACCTTTGAGATGAATTGGAATGCTGACTGCACCACAGCACTCCTCACCCAGCATCAGTGTGTAAATACTCTTTCATTTGGACAAACAGCTGTCCAAGTTCATTGCTACCAGGAGAGAGAGAGAGAGAGAGGGATAAAGGAGCAGCTGGAGGCACCAGAGAGAGGGAGAGAGAGAGAGAGGGATAAAGGAGCAGCTGGAGGCACCAGAGAGAGGGAGAGAGAGAGAGAGAGAGAGAGGGATAAAGGAGCAGCTGGAGGCACCAGAGAGAGGGAGAGAGAGAGAGAGAGAGAGAGAGAGAGAGAGAGAGATAAAGGAGCAGCTGGAGGCACCAGAGAGAGGGAGAGAGAGAGAGAGAGAGAGAGAGAGAGAGAGAGAGAGAGAGAGAGAGAGAGAGAAAGACTCTC
>JAFFST010046683.1:2766-13648 GCA_022414735.1 Noturus placidus
AAGAGATAATGGAAGCTAGTTCAGTCTCACTAAGTGGAGTAAAATATTCTAAACATTGATGTGATATTTCTATATTATTATCTATAGGGCTAGTTATAATACTGTCTGATTTTAATTTATTAGCCTGAATTTCACATCTAATATTGTCCACCTTATCAGTGAAGAATCTAATGAAATCTATATATGTTGGGTAAACATTTATTTGAACATCTGTGTTCCATACTTGATGACCTTTTATATGAAAGACTACTGAGCAATGCTAGACATTCTAAAAAAAATATAGAATAATTTAAAATATATATATTTAAATAATTATTTGTATCAATTGTATCTGCCATTCCCCAGCCTCCTTATCCTTATCATCATGTAGTGGATGCAGAATGTATTCCCCACTGGTTGTGTTTTTATGGAAGAACCCTTTGGCCCATCAAACCAGTCACTTTTATTAATTTTTTCTCCAAAGGATTTTCATACTATTTTACTCTCTATATGTACTGTAATATTACTACCACTACAACATGGCCTGCCGTGATCAGGTGACGTGGCAATTATGTGCGTATGAAAATGGCACCTGTGAATCAGTGAAAATAAATCTCCCTCACACTGAAACAAATTCCCCTTTTTAATATAAGTGCATGTTGAAATATGACCCTTCTGGGGAAAACTATACACTAGCTGTATTTATAACCCCACAATGTCCGATTATTCGGCCATTGTAGGGAATGAACGGCACAGATATTTAGTTATGTTGAAGGTGGAGGAGGTGTCTGCATGCTACTTCTATCCATCGACAGCAGGTAATATAGGAGGGCTGGCTTTGCCATCCAAGCCAGGTAAGGCCAACCTCAGAATTGGTGGGCAAGGCCTATGTGGCAGCGGGTCTCAATTATCGGTCACTGCATACAATGGCAGTGTTGCAGGCCTACCAAGCAGACCAGCTGAGTGAGCTAGACATACGGTGGTGTTCAGACAGTTCCTTACCCATCATGTTGAGTTTGCCAGCGGTAGTGCGTTGGAGGCACAGAAGGCGAGTGTGGCAGCCCGACTCCCCCGGTGGAGAGCCAGGGGAACCGGGTGGCCACAGTCGCAGCCTGCTAATAGGCCTGATCTAAGAATGATTAAAAAGGCCAAGCAGACAATGAAGGAGTGGTCTTAAGGGCCCACAGATGGACGTATCATGGGAAATGAGATTGTTAGGGCAGTTATCCCCCACTACTACTGTAGGGTCTCCCCTAGCCAAGGCTGTCCCAAGTTTTCAGTCTTTGCTGGTCAGTGAGCTGTCACCTTATGTGCATCCTCTCCGTTCCAGATTCCAGATCCCCTTTAAGACTGGACAAAGATGGAAGTATGTGGCCAATTTTAGATCTGTGTCATATGAACCATAATCTTCAGACATACAGGTTCAAGATGCTGACACTCAACCTTATCATCCCACAGGTGCAGTTTGAGGATTTGTTTAGATGTAAAAGACGCATATTTCCACAAAGAAATATTGCGCCATCTTAGGAAGTTCCTGAGGTTTGTGTTTGGAGGCAACATGTACCAATATAGGGTTCTTCTCTCTTCTCTGGGCTAGCTTTCATAAAGTGCATGGATTCTGATCTGGCTCCCTTGTGACTGGTTAAGATAGGATAAGATAACATTTATTGATCCCAATCTGGGGAAATTCCCTTGTCACAGCAGCTAAATTACACAAAAAATAAAAATAAAAATAAAAATAAATAAAAAACAGATAGGAAAGTATACACATTAAATAGAAATAGTATCAAAATAAGGCATCTTATATACACAATAGGAAGAGACAAATAAGAATTAGAGTAGTAAAAAAAAAAATATAACATTGGTAATATGTACACTATGAACACCTCAATGTATGTACAGATGAATACAAAATTGAATATATACAACAAATAACAATAATGTGTGGGTTGATGATGCAAAAAAATAAATAAATAAAAAGCTAGCAGTGCTACATTATGTTGTTGTTGCATTAAAGTGTTTGACTGCAGTAGGGATGAAGGACCTGCGGTAGCGCTCTTTCTTGCACTGAGGGTGCAGGAGTCTGCTGCTGAAAGAACTGCTCAGCGACCCTAGTATCTTATACAGGGGTGAGTGGAAATGCTCATAATAGACACCATCTTAGCTAACATCCTCCTCTCCCCCACCACCTCTATGCTGTCCAGAGGGTAGACGATGACAGAACTAGCCCTCTTAATCAGTTTGTTGAGACGTTTCCTGTCCCTCTCAGTGCTCCTACCTCCCCAGGAAACTACTGCATATAAGTTAGCAGATGCTACCACAGTGTCATAGAAAGTTTTAAGCAGGATCCTGCACACACCAAAACACATCAGTCTCCTCAGCAGGTGAATATGACTTTGACCCTTTTTGGACAGGACATCTGTGTTTATGGACCAGTCCATTTTATTGTTAATGTGAACACCCAGGAATTTATATTTCTCCATCTTGATGTCCATACCCTTGACACTCACCGGCATAGACCTGGTTGGCCTGCTGCAGAAGTCGACTACCAACTCCTTTGTCTGGCTAGCGTTGAGGCAGAGGAGGTTTAATTTACACCAAAAGTCAGCGATGACCTCCTGGAATTCCTGATCGTTCTCCTCTGGTACTCATCCAACAATGACCGTATCATCAGTCCACATTGTACAGGTTGAAGAGAAATGGAGCAAGCACTGTACCCTGTGGTGATCCCATGCTCCTGACCACCACATCTGACATACAGTCCTAGAGCCTCACATACGTTAGTTTGTTAATGAGACAGTTGCTGATCCATGCATCCACATGGCGGTCAACTCCAGCTACCAAAAGCTTCCCCCTAAGTAGTGATGGCTGAATTGTGTTGAAAGCACTGGAAGAATAAAACAAAAAAAAAACAACATGATCCTCACAATGCTCCCAGTACTCTCCAGGTGTAGAAGTGATCTGTACATCAGATAACTAAAGGCAACCTCAACCTGCATGCCTGGTTGGTAAGCAAACTGTATGGTGTCTAGCTCTGAGCTCACTAGGGTCCACAGCTGTTGCAGTACAATCCTCTCCATGCAGTCCATCAGGTGTGAAGTTAAGGTTACCCATCTGAAGTGGTTTGGCTCACTCGGATGCGCAATTTAGGGTACTAGAACCACACAGGAAGTCTTCCATAGTACTGGATCTCATGCTAGACCCAGGCTCAGATTAAAGATGTGCAGGATGACCTCACTGAGCTGATCTGCACAGTCTGTTAGCAGTCTGGAGCTGATTCCAACCGGGCCTGTGGCAATTCTGCCTTGATCTTCTTTAGCTCCTTCTTCACCTGATTGTGTGTCAGAGAGAGACTGCAGGGGCGAGTTATTGGCGATCCCTCTTGAGTGGTATGGGGGAAGGGGTGTGAAAGCTCCTCGAGTGAGGGATGGTGAGCAGTGGAGAGGTGTGACCTGTGTAGTGCTAATATCTCAGAAGCTCTGAGGTGTGAGTTGGATGATGCTGATATTCCTGGAGCCCTGGGGGTGTAGGAGGGTTGCCTAATGAGGTCTGAGGTCTGGTAGGAGGGGGGAAGCGACGGAGCCAAATCAAATCTATTAAAAAACAGATTTAATTAATTTGCCCTGTCACGGTTGCCAGATACAAGGCCCCTCCCATTGTCTTTGTTTTGACCTGAAATTGTTTTCAGTCCCCTCCAGACCGCCCTCATGTTGTATACTCAAAACAGTCTCTTAATGTTTCACTGATCTCCTCAGAGCATTTTCTCACATACCTTGTGATTTCAGGTTGTTTATTCACCAAAGGAATGGTGGCATTAAGCATACTGTGTGAAGGTGGTAATAGTTGAGGACAGGGTAGAATGATTAAAGTCCCTGGAGATGAGAAGGAGGAACTGTGGGTGCGATGTCTGCAGCTGTGACACAACAGTGTGAAGTAGCTCAAATGCTGCTGTAGCGTCAGCCGAGGGGGGGATGTAGACAGTTATTTGGATGGCGTGTGAGAACTCCCTCGGCAGGTAATATGGCCACATGCTAACCGCTAGCAACTCAATATCCTTAGTGCACCACTGTTTTTTAAACCCGATATGCCCAGGGTTACACCATCTCTCAGCCACAAACATCGCTATTCTCATTCACAAACACCGCTTGCCGCTCTCCTTTGCTTTCCTGTCCACTGTCACAAGTTAAAGTCCGTCCAGTGTAACCAGTGAATCCATACTGAGATCGTTCAACCACGTTTCCGTGAAGCACATGAAGCTAAACTACCAATACTCCCTCTGTAGCCTGGTTAGCGCCGTTAGCTCTTCCATCTTATTGGATAGAGATCTCACATTCCCCATAATAACAGATGGAATGAATGGTTTGTACCATTTTTTTTTCTCTCCTGGCATTTAAATCCAGCTCTGCTTCCCCCTCTCCTTGTCCTAATTTCCTCGGGGATCACCGCTCTTTCTGTAGACAGTATCCTGGTGTTCCTCAGTGCTACCAGCTGCTCCCTAGTGTAAGCAATAGAGCAGTGGCCGAATGGGTCTCCCAGTGTGGAGCAGTACAATCCAACAAACAGAAAAATAAATATTGCTAACCTCTACAATTGCATCTCCACATCTGAAAACACAACACCGAAGATTAGTGTAGAAAAAAAAAAAAAAAAAAAAAAAAAAATTTGAAAGAAAGCACAAAAAACAAGGGAAATATACTACACTTTGCCAAAAAAGAGCAGAGCTGCTGCAACAGGCTGCAACTCGCTCAGTGCCTATACCTTCTAGCATAATCCAGGGAACTGGTGATTCAACATTGAGATGTTGTTCTCACCCACTTGATGAGCTGGGGGCTCAGGTTGAACCTCATGAAAAGTGTGCTTTTTCCAGTGGAGAGGACAACTTTTCTGCGGGTTATATGGGATTCTACCACAATAAGGGTGTTTTGATTCCCAACATGCATAAGGTTAATCCTATCAACATTGAGCAAGATAAAGCTGGATCTGGCCATCCGCTCTACAGACACTGATATCTCTCAATTGAGTAGGAGATTTACAAGCTCTCTCTGTTGCTCCTTCCAGCCTTGACTTTGCTCCTGGATTTGCCAAGGCCTTCCTATATAATAGGCTAGATTTTAATCCTAAAGTGCCTATGTATGCTGCGCAGTCAGTACTGTTGCAGGCTTTCTGCCCTCCTCAGTACCTCCCACCGGAACAAGAGAAATTGTGGCCACCTCCTCAAAAGCTTTGTCCAAAGAGGTACCTTGCTAAACAGAAACTCAGAGCCTTTAATTACTGGTCCACAAACTGTCTTCAATGGGTAGCAAAGGAAATGAGTTTGTTTTGGTTATAAAATTCAGCTTTCTATCATCTGTGCAAAACCTGAATATTCCATGTGGGGTGTTAACCAAGAGCCAATGGAATGCCAAGCTAGAAAAGGATGTCATGACAAAATTGTTTACAAACCTTTTATTTTCCCAGAGACCGTGAATACAATCATTGTATCACCCACATTAGCATCATTGGTTAACAATGTTGTTTGTGGATTAGTGTCTGGAAACAAGTTTAGCAATTTTTTGATCAAACCATTAGCTCAGTATATCTTTCTAGTGATAGATTTTTCAACAATGATGGCAAATCCTTGACAGACTCAGAATTCGCATTTGAGCTTGCAATATTGGATCACTGGGCAGTTTTATATGGTCCTCACAGGATGGTTTCCACAAACCCCCAACCCCTACAACACTAACCGCACTCCTCAACAAAAGATAAAGTTTTGATGATGGATTTAGTGGTGATGGAGCATAAGTGAAATGTTGCAGAATACTTGCAGTTTGGCACATTACAGGTCACTACCATTGTTTACCCATTTAGAGCTAGGAAAAGGCCTTATACAAGTGATTATGAGGCACTGGCCAAGCCAATTGGATGCAGAGGTGCATAATTTATAGATTGGTTTGGCTTCCTCAAGAACTGGCAATAAGCTCAATTACACATAGCTCAATGTGCTTGAATGTTTATCACGCCTCAGTGACCTGTCTGATCATGGGCAACAGTTAACGCTGTCAGAGGGTAGAATGAAGGGATAACTACCTACACGATAGAATCCCAAACAAACTTGTCACTATATTACACTATACCTATTTCCTCACCTGGGGTCTCATTTATGAATGGTGTGAATGCACAAAAATGGGTCTAGTATGAGCATGTGCAGCCTCCCACACTGAAAATAGGATTTATAAAGAAATATTTGGCAGGAAGTTGGGTGTATAATTACAGAAGCGTTGTCCCATACGTAAAGCCATGAACAACATTTCAGAAACAGCAGGAATTAGCCACACCCTGTGGATATGTAGAAAACTACAGCTAAATGCACAAAACAGTGCTCTCACATGTTACTCTTCATATTAATATATGCAGCTCCATAATATCTGCATATAGGAAACTTGGATATGAGAAGTATTAAAGCATGATAGTATTATTATGAGTTAAAATAAACTGTTTTTATGAGTTTCGATGTTTCTAAAGAGTGTTTTTTTTTTTTTTAAATACTGAACACAATACAAAATACCACTTATACAAGGATACAGGGGTATCATGCACACATCAAAGGTAAGGTAGGGGGAAGATGTAAGGAAACTTATGCAAACATTCATTAAATATTATATGTCATCTAAATAAATCAGTGTTGTAAATATCATAGGCTCAAGTAGGCAGATACCTTTGGTATGATATTTTTTTGACATACCTTTGGTATGATATTTAAAATTTAGTTTTTAATGATAAAACACCATATATCAAAACGTTACCCACACACACAAAAAAAAAATAATAATAATAATAATAAAATAAAATAAATAAAAATAAAAATAAATGATTTATGTAAGAGCCACTGGGAGTGGAAATGGCAATCTTTATTTGTATGTTTTCATTGTAGGCCGACATCTTTAGAAAATAGTGTTTTACAGGGGAAAATTATTAATTCAAAAAGAAGGTCAAGATTATCTTTATATTAAACATAATTTTGAAATGTGATTTTCTGTCCAATGTTCTATATATATATATATATATATATATATATATATATATAGATAGATAGATAGATAGATAGATAGATAGATAGATAGATAGATAGATAGATAGATAGATAGATAATAATGGATATTAGCTTAGTTAATAGACACCTTCCCCATCATTTGTTTTTTGGTGTTCTTCTCTGGTTTTAATATGATTATATAACACTTTGGAAGAAAGATACAAAACAGCAAGCCAAAGCTTGATGCTAAAATTGCAAATATTTCTACAGCTACAGTGAATTTTCCAGGAGAACTGACATAAGCTGGAATAAAAGTGATCCAAACTGCACAGAACATTAGCATGCTGAATGTGATGAATTTAGCTTCATTAAAATTATCAGGTAACTTTCGGGCGAGGAAAGCCAAAACAAAACATAAAAGAGCCAGAAGGCCTATATAACCAAGCACGGCCCAGAAACCTAAGTTTGAGCCCAAATCACATTCTAGAATGATCTTTTCTTTGTAATGCTTTAGATTTTTGAAGGGGAAAGGGGGAGATATTGCTAACCAAATTACACAAATAAGCAACTGTATGAGAGTGAAGACAAGAACACTGAGTCTCTGTTGTGGAGGTCCAAACCACTTCATCACATTACTGCCTGGAAGAGTAGCCCTGAAGGCCATTAACACCACTATTGTCTTTCCCAGAACGCAAGAAATGCATAGGACAAATGTAATTCCAAACGCTGTGTGGCGCAGCATACAGGACCACTCAGAAGGCCGGCCAATGAAAGTAAGTGAACAAAGGAAACATAGACTCAGAGAGAAGAGCAGTAGAAAGCTGAGTTCAGAGTTGTTTGCTTTGACTATTGGCGTATTTTTATATCTGTAGAATACGATTGCTATTACCACTGTCATTAATGCACCAATAATGGACACTGCTGCTAGCAAAATTCCCATAGTTTCTTCATAGGACAGATATTCAATTTCCTTCTTTACACATTCAACTTTGTCTGCATTTGACCAGGAATCTTGCTGGCATTGTTCACATTTAATTGAATCTGTCACACACACACACACACACACACACACACACACACACACACACACAGAGAGAGAGAGAGAGAGAGAGAGAGAGAGAGAGAGAGAGAGAGAGGCAATAAAAGAAGTCAGAATCACATAATACTGCAAGTCTACTAGGTTGCTGTACATGTATCATTGGAATATATTACTATATTACTATGTATGTAGATATAGTATTTTAAAAGGCAATATTATATTTTACTTTTTTTTTTAAAGGCATTTTTGTACCTGTGATATTACTGATCTCTCCAGCAGCACATGGTATGCAGTCAAAGCAACAGATAGGCTTTCCTTTCTGTACAGCTTTCCTTGTGCCAGGGAGGCAACTCTCACTGCATATGGATTTTGGCATCTATCATGCAAATGTTTCATTTAATTAAGTATTTTCTTAAATGCTGTTTTCCATGAAACAATATTTAAGTGTTAAAAACATATATACTGTGTGCACAAAAGTTATAACTCAACTGGGTTATTGAAGAACACAATTTAAACACATTGTTACTGAATACAAGTCACATATTTCCTCAAATACTCACTTGATTTGAATTTTGTGCCCAGACAATGGAGGCCATATTTACTGCTAATCGATCTTGAGCAGCAACAGAGGAGTCATAAAGTCCAACTGTGACAAATTCATATTGTTGTTCTCTATTTTTTTGCCAATTTATTATTTCATATTTTGCTGGAGGATCACCATTTTTATCAAAATAAACATCTTCACCTTCCTTGGTTTTGAAGCGCACCTTTTTGAGGTGTTCTAGAAACTGATGGTGGTGGTGGTGGGGGGGGGGGGGGTAGAAGATTCCATGTTGAAATTAATTCGATTATTGGAAAAAAATGCATTTCAAAATACACATTTTGTCTACTATTGTAATATGCATGTGTATCACAATTGAAGCACTATGGCCTAACTTCAAAATTGTGCCTTGAAAATCCTTTAACTCACTTTGAATGGATCAGTCTGAATCTTTGTAAGACATGTTTGTTTGCAGCCAAGAAGTTCATGTAGTGTATGGGCAATGGCATATACTGCTTTATACACATTACTGAAAATCGGCATCATGGACATGTCAGTGAAGGTGTTTTCAATGTCAGACAGTTTCTCTTCACCTGTACACACTGGTATGTCCCCTGAATTATTCTGTATTCCATATTTACAAGTAAACATCGCTTCCCAGAATTTCATAAAAATTGCACTGCCTGCAGATTTTAATGGTTTTACATCTAGAATGAAGTCCTTCAGACCTGTTACTGTTGTTTTAGGAATAGCTAGCCCTATGGCTCCTTGCAGTATGTTGTACTTGTCCAATGTGACAGCCACTGGATCAGCAATCCATCCCTCAGTTCCCACCCACTGGTATCCCGTGATGTTGTGCTCAGAAAATACTTGGAGTAAAATCTCCAGGTCCCAGGGAGTGACAAATCCCACTATCACTCGAGAAGTGGAACTTTTAATTTGCTCAACGATTCTCAACACTTTTTCTTGTGAGTAGGTTCTAAAAAATGGAAGGGAATATTCTAAACATATGCCCAGCTCCTCTGCAATTTTAGCAAATGCAGCCATGCCATTATTTCCATAGTCATCATCTCTTCTTATTGCTCCCACCCAGGTCCAGCCAAAGTGTTTGACCATCTCTGCAAGTGCTATGGTCTGGTAATAATCACTGGGTATAGTGCGCAGAAATGAGGGATATTTCCTCTTATCGCTCAGACACTCACAGGTAGAATAGTAACTGATCTAAAATTAGATTAGATTCAGAAATAAGAGTCAGTCAGTATTTTTCAGACTTTCACACATTATTAGCTATAAATGAGTTATAAAATACCATTCTGTAATCTCACATTTAATGTTATGAATGCCATATTATTAAAAATATATATATTAATATCATCTTACTAAGGGCATGCTGAAAGGTCCAATACTCTTTGCTATAGCCATGGACACAGATGAGTATGTCTCTCCTATTATGGCTTGTACCTGGGCTGGCTTTGTGCAGATCTGATCTGAAACAGAGTTCTCATTTCCATTCAGAAGTGTCATTGCTACTTTCACCCCCAGTGATGCAGAACCACAGGTGTCATAGATTTTGTAGCCCAGTGAGATCCCAGGCAGTAGAGATGAACTGTTGTTGATCTCCTCTATTGCAAAGATCAAGGTCTGCGAATACTGCAGGGCTCTAAATTCCAGACTAGTTAAATAAAATCAGATAGAAATACACTTGATTCAATATATCATAGGTGTTGGCATTATTGACAAGTATTTGATAATAATTAATTGTATTATTCCACTTAATGTTCACATTAACATTGCTTACCTCATGCAGTTCATTGCAGGTGGCATGAACGAATAGGATGAGTTTGTGACCTCCCATTTACTATGGAAAGGGAAAATTGCTCCAACTATGATATCACCATGCTTCCATAGCTGTGGGTATGTAGACTCTCCGCGCACACTGCAATAATTTTCCTGGGCCCTGGAAGAATTGATGATGGCCATTACTATATGAAAGAGTGTGAAGACTGACTCCATTTATCTATCCCACTCAAGTACCTCTACAGCAGAGATACTGAGGGAGTAACAGTAATGAATGTGCCCTTGGTCTGATCTGTGAGCTCACTGAACAGTAATAATCTATGGTATTTATATATCCATGGTAAATTTACATATATTTATGTACACAGCTACAGGAGGTGTGACATGTTTCTAATCTGAATGAAATGGGCCTTGATGTCATTTAGCCTGTTTTTCCTCTGAGTAATTGCTTCTTTAGATGTGAGGTTTTCTGTGATTTTTTTTTTTTTTTCTGTCAATAGTTGTTTACATTTTT
>JAFFST010046684.1:0-28471 GCA_022414735.1 Noturus placidus
AAATGAGGAAGGGGGCAAACACTTTTTCACACCACTGTATGTGTGTGTATATATATATATATATATATATTATAGATGGATATTTTATTTTAATTCTAACAAAAAAGCAGTTTATCTAGCATTAGTTTTAGCAGAATAAATATCATATTCAGATTAATTTTGATATATTGGTGTTTTAGAATAGAGAGGATATGGTTGAATGTAGAACAAATCTCTGCAGCTGGAATATCACAGCAGATACTCTGACAGACTTAAGTGTTTACAGATTAGACAGATCCACTAACGGGGGCGTGATTCGATTGAAAAGCAGCCCATTGTGTCCAACAGGCCATTATATCTTTGTGTGAAGCCGGTCTGACAGAGGCTGATCCCCTTAATCTCCCAAAAATCCTAAACACTCATAACTAACACTGTCTCCTGTTGTGTGTTGGACTTCACTATGTGTTTCTGCTGGAAGACCAAGACTTTGTTCAAATGAAATACGATCAACTGTGATGTCTGCCTTCTCTACTCTCTTGCTGTCTTTTTCACCTCTTTGTTTTGCTTGCTGTCTCCGCCTTTCTCTCTCACCCACTTGTTTTTGTCAGGTTGTTAACAACATCAGGCTGAGCTGTAAACTTCTTCCCAACCTTGCACAAATTGTTTCCCACACTGTCTGTGTCACAGGCTTCTTCAGACAAGAGCTTGAATATAACCGATTACATATTGTGGTATATGTTTCTGCACTGAATGCTGTGTGTTCTTGTTTGTATCCAAAAGGAAACGTAGTGTTATCTTCGTCAACACTAGGATTTTAACAAGCATGACTCACTGAAACACAGTTGTTAGTCATGAACATGATTTTTTTATGAATGTTTCCAAAACAGTGAGGCTGAACAAATAAAAAAATTCATTTTTAGTACCATACTTGGAGAGTTGATGCTGCTATGTAAGAATAACGCATGGTGGAGCTTGCTGTTCTAGGAAAATAATCAGCAGCAGGGTGGTATTATGTGGCCCGATACAAAGTTTCTTATTTTTTGATTATTTATAGTATTTTATGCAACTTAAACTGCTGCAGTTTGCTACCAGTATTTTTTTTATATTTATTAACGAACGGCATTTAATGATTTTTATCTACTTAGTGTTGCATTTAATGTTGTGGAACATTCTTTAAACAGCTAGTTACTGTTAGCACTTGCATTATAATAGCGATAAACAGTCGATCCCCTGTCGGCCTCTATTCTTTTCGCTCTCTTGAAGACAATAAGACTAAAAAAAAATGCAGCTTTGCCAAACCCCCAAAAGAGTCTCATCTAACATACCTTGTGTAAGTTGTTACTATAGAAGCCATAATGTAAATAAACAGGCATATTAACATCAACCTGTGATCTGACTTGCAGCCGGAACTGTTGTTAGAGCTGCTGTTATAGACGGACTTTCTGACCAATCAGAATCGAGAATATGAAAGGGCTGTTATATATAATTAGTCTCTCGTGGGACCCATCAGCCTCTGAGAGGATTTTTTTATTTATTTGCTTGTTTGTTTTTGACACAATGTCCTCACCCACATCCACATTCTTTTTGGTCTCTCTGTTTTGCTGAGGACTGGTTACTAAGTGTTCAGATAGATACGGTTATAGTGCTGCTTGTTCACTTCTTTGCATATCATCATTGTGTAAACAACCACAGGATGTTTTTAGAGTGGCACACAAGGAAACCATGATTCATCACAATATAGCATTCTCCTCAGTTTATTTACTAGAAGAGTGTGAGAATTGGGCTTTGGAGGTTCAAAAGGGCATACTTTTATTTTTGAGACTTTAAAATGTTAAAGTCTGTTGAAGGCTGATGATTCTGGTTTAGGAATTAGCTTAATCAGTGTACATTTTCAGATGAAGGGATTTGCAACAGTACTTTCACTTTACTGGGATGAAGTGAATCCCAGATTAGAAGATGATATGCCTTGCGCCACTACATGAAAACATTTAGCATTAAATGTATTTGGAAATGCTGGATTATCTCTGCATTTTTTTATATTTATCATTATCTTTCTTTTGTTCTCTTCACGGGTTCATAAACAGAGCCGTCGTGGAAAAATGATTTCATTTATGAAGTGGGCTAAATTATTAAAAGATCCATCCTCAAGTATGAAAAAGTAATTATCCTTTGTAATGAACTCCATTCCTAAGACTCGCCTGACTGATCAAACTTTCAGTGACAGATCACAGTGATGGTTCATAGCTGAAGGATTACAAATGTGTTGGAGTCAAAACATTTCTGTTTACTGAAGTAACGCAGAAACTCACTCTGTACTTGGTAAGAGATTAAGTGTCTACAGAAAGTGTGAGTAAACCTTAATTTGCATAAAACCTGGGTTTGTTTTTCAAAACAAACATGATGACTAGCAGTGGGGGTTGTTTTAATTAGTTTAATTCAAAAGTGTCAGGGTTAGTGAATAAATATCAAGTCTTAATAATATGTCAATTGGAGACAATCGTACAAGAACCAAATTCAGTTCATAGCACTGTGGTATTGGTCCAGAATGAAACCTCTGTTGCAGCTTATAGTTATAAAAACAAAGCTATACTCTGTAGAAGCTGAGTAGAAACAGGACTGGAGTGATTAGTATGAAAATGAATTACCACTTTGATTTAGACTGACCTGTTAAAGGCACGGTTTACAGCATTTTGTCAGCTTTTGTCTGGCCACTTTTGTTATTTTTGTTTAAACATTTTGTAACACATTGCATACAAATGAAACTCAATGTCGAGTTTGATGTTTGGAAAGTCCCTTTAACTGTGCATCTTTTGTCATGCTGGGCCACTTTGGCACAGAATTTGTTCTGTTTTTTTTTTTTTTTTTTTTTTTTTTTTTTTTTTTTAAAAGTGTGTCTAAGATTAGAAAGAGAATGAATCATATTCAGACGTGACAAGTCTTCTGGTCATTTTGAGCTCTTTTTGTTCCTTTGTTGTGTCTCCTCTTGTCTTCTCCCTTTCCTTCTGTGATTGATGAGTCTCTCTGTTTATAGCGTGAGTGTATACTGGCTGAATTGTCCAAAGTGGATGTGAAGCAGAAGGTCGTGTTTTATTTATATATATATAATATATATATATATATATATATATATATATATATATATATCTTTGGGGAAGTCAGGCTATTGTTTCTGGTTTATGCAGGTCATCAAACTGGAACTACCGGTAGTTATAAAACGTTTAACTACAATTTCATTAGGTGTGACATAAATGCATTAAACAAAGCCTTGCTAGATTGTCTACATTGTTTTTGGTTCATACATATTGTACTTTTCTCTCTTCCCTCTTCTCGACTGCTGATATTTGCTCCCAGTAAAATCACAAGTGCTTGCCAGTACAGTACGAATGCAGTATGTTTTAGTATGGTTTCAAAACAACCATCATTGCATATGAAACAGCCATAAAACATTTTTAAACTGCATAGAATGATCCAGGCCAGATTACACACTACACAGCTGAGCTCTTGAACATTAGCATACAGATTGCATTCATAATTGTAGCATAGTATCTATATGTTTTATGTACAGCAATATAATATTAATATATAGCATTGATGCATATTTTAGTATAAATGAATGCAGTGTAGAGTTAGGGATGTTATGTATTTGATCATTGCTTTTGCTATAATTAGGTTGAAAAATCCAGTAATATAAAACAACCAGTCTTATTATATTTTGTGGCACTCACAAGAAAATTAGTTTGAACACTTTCTTCTCTGGCTGTGTTTCCTAGCAGCAAGGAAAGGTCTACATATTTATTTATTTATTTATTTACTTACTTACTTATTGTAAATATTACAATAATTACTTTGTGTAATCACTCTTGTTTTTTATTATTATTATTATTATTATTATTATTATTATTATTATTATTATTATTATTATTATTATTTCTTTACATCCTTTCGGAATAGATATCTTCTAGTGTGTGTGTGTGCATGCTTTAGTGAAGCCATGTTGTATCGGAATGTAGTCTTTAAGCAAATGTATGGAGCTTTCTGAGGAATGAACTTTGAGAGAAGGCAGACCTCATAAATGACCTCACATGGGATAGGGTCATGTGGTATAAATATAGGGCAATAGACAAAAGTAAATCAAGGCAACTGGGTCATACTTTGTTCCAGGCATGCCAAAGGATGTTTTTTTATAAGGAGTGTTTCACAGCACATTGCACCAGATATATCCAGATCCTTCAATTATTTAATCAAATCCAAAAGCCACACACAAACTCAATAAGTGGCACACATTTTAAAGTGAAGAATTTCCTGAATCAGCTTCTTGTGTAATTAAACAACACTCAGTTCTCAGTCTCTAAGGCCAGAAACACTCGTCACATTAAAGTTAATGATACACTTTACCAAGTCACAAAAGAGTTTCTGAGGCTGGGGGAAAAGCAAATGCAATCCAGTATTTTAAATGAATGTTAACTTAATTTGGCTCCATGCATCTAAATGTGATTCAACTCTGAATAGGGATGGATAATTTAACATCTTGTGGTTGTTTTGCACAAGTTAAAAAAAAAAAAGAAAACCTTTAAAATATTTTGGTGTGTTTTTGAATAACTGGAATTTTAGCTTTGCTTCTTTCTGATCTCATACCCTTACATATTAGCATTGAACCAGATGCATTGGAGCTATTACTTCCTTGATAAGTACCATAGTACCAGTTTCTTTCAGCTCAGAATGTACTTCATATCTGAGCAGATATGTTAGTAGCCAAGTTTGTAAATAATGAATAAAACAACGTTTATAGAAAAAAAAAACATTGAGCATGCTGCATCTCAAATATCTTTGCAAATTTACCACAATTTATTTAGGGTTTCCCCTTTTGTGCAAACATTTTTTCGTCTCAGACGTGTAGCCTTGCACCGTCTTATTTGATTTAAAAGTGTGGTAATTCCCCATCATTAAGCCTGGTTGTAGTGTGAACAAAAATAGCAGACCAGAGAGAGACCAAAATGGTGTGGACAATGTGGCCTTAAAGGACTGATTCATTTTCAGTTGACTTAAGGATTCAGTAGGTTTTAGTCACTTTTAATCTCGGCTAAACTTTCCATTGTTGTCCTCATCCATGGTACCGTGATTGTGGTGTTCATACTTCCCTTCATTGATAAATTAACTACCGTATACTGAGAAATTGTTGTGCATTGTAATTTAGATGTTTGGGTATGTCAGCCAAGTTTAAATTTCCAATCATTTATTTTCTTTCTTTCTTTCTCTTAATTAATTATTAGTGTCTGGTGAGTGATGACAATCCTCTTAAGATAATGTTTTGTGGTTTACCCTCCGTGACGTGTATGTGATCACAAAATCTAATGCAGTGATTTAAAATCCATTAACATTTGAGTAAATGTGTGTAATTTCTATTGTTTTTAATATAGATGTTAAGTCTTTTGCTGCAGTACAGAATTTGATGGAAGTCTGTAAACATTACTAGTGAAAGCATGTAGATGGTTAGGTTTGCATTTCTCATTTGGCTGTTTAGGGAAGTTGTGTAGCATTAGCGGTTTTGGTTAAGGAACATGGACGAGAACTAGCTTACGGTTTCATAAGATAATGGGAGTAGTTTGCTACTGTTTAAGCACCAGATGTTAACAAGCAATGCTTCTTGTTAATGTGTCAGTTCTGTATTTGCATAGCACATGATTTACTATAGTCAGGATAGAGCTTCTGTCTTTTTACTTCTTACCTTTTTTTCTTACCTTTGCTTTATTTAGATAATTGCAATTAAGCAACTCGTATCTTTTCTGAATAAAATGGAGTATTAATTATAAGTCGTTATTTATATCTTCATTTTAATTACATTCTGGTGTAAGTAATGAACTGTAGCTATTCTGCTCAATGTGTTGAAATACAAAGGTAAAGCTCTATCCAGTATTTAATTCAAAAAGAGGTACAGGAAGCCTACAGGAAAAAGCCTTAGTGCTTATTGTCATATATAGGATATATGTTACAAACAAAATAGAATGAGTTTTATTTCCTTTCAGAGTAAAATAATTGCTGCCTTTGAAGGCCTTTGTGTAGAAGCAGAATAGTTACTCTGTTTTTTTATCTTATTGAGTAGCGTCCACAGGATAAATGGGCTTTGTCTGTGAAGAATTTTCTTCAGGTATTTACTGTCAGTACCAGTGACCGACGGATTAGAGTGAGGATCATATAAGTAGCAATGGATTTTGAAGGTAGACTTTTCAATGTTCTCGCATAGGAAGCATTTCCAGTTGCAAAGTCCACTCTTCTCTAGCTCCTGGTATTCTTTTATTGTTCCATGTGAGCCTTTGTGTAACCAGAACAGTTTGCTTTGTTGGTGGGGTTTAGTTCAGTCTAACTGACACCAGAGTCAAAATTTACCAATAATTATAATGCATTTATTGTACTACAGAGGCAGTGTTGTGTAGATATGTAGTGTCAGTGTTGAATGAAATATGGGATGAAAATCCTAAAGGCAAGCTTTTCCTAAAGTAGGAGTTCCTGTGAGTCTGCTCTGTATCCTTGTATCTTACTGCTGGTGGCATCATACAGACTGATCATGCTGCCCTGTGTCTATTTTCTAGGCTCAGCTTGAGGCCCAGAGGACAACACAAGACTTCCAGAGAGCCACTGAGGTGCTTCGGGCTGCCAAAGAGACCATCTCTCTGGCTGAACAGAGGCTGTTGGAGGAAGACAACCGGCACTTTGACTCGGCCTGGCAGGAGATGCTGAACCATGCCACTCAGAGGGTGAGTGATATGGTGTCTCAGTGCAGTCAGCATCACTGTACATGAGCAGATTATATATTGTTGAAATGGAAGCTTTAAAATATTTACATTGGCACATAGTGGACAAAAATAAAGAATAGATTTATTGAGGTTATAGAAGTTAACTGTTTGTCTCATATCTTTTGGCTAAGTCATATTTGTGTTAATTATTTGCCCGGAATTTTTTTTCCCATGGTCATACATTAACACATTTTAACACATCTACCACCTGAGCCATAGCCGGATGATGTTAAACGCATCTCAAAGTTCAACAAGTGGCAAGTTACACAGCAGTGCAAATTGCAGTAAAGTTGTTGTTGTAAATGTGCTGCATTTGAAGGTGATGGAGGCGGAACAGACGAAGACCCGCAGCGAGCTGCTACATAAAGAGACAGCAGCCAGATACAATGCAGCCATGAGTCACATGAAGCAGCTGGAGAAGAAGCTTAAACGCACCATCAGCAAGTCCAAGTGAGCATTCTAATACACATGGTTATAAATGTCAGTCTCCAAAGTACTCGAGCAGCACAGTTTGTCTTTGATATTTCTAATTACTTCCTAAATAATTTCCCAAACCGGACTTTCATACTAAAAATGTGGCGACATAGGAATGCTTTCAAATAGATCAGCATCTATTTTATAAGAGTATCTGATTACATGAGCATGCAGTGTTTCAGTAGAGATTTTAGAGCTTTTTAGAAAATGCTTTTTATTGCATTTTCTGCTTAAAGTATATTTTCTGGGCATGTAATCAGGAGTGTAATTTCCCTCTGCCAAACTGTACATCCTGCTTTCCATATATACAGTTTCATAAGTCCAGCTGCAGCTTTACGGTGCAGGCAGAGTGACAGGAGTGTAATCTTCCTCCCAGCACTCACTAAACCTGGCAGGCAAGACAAATTGTTGCTATGACATTGGGTACAGTTCTATTCATAGATATATTCTCTCTCTGTCTCAGGCCTTATTTTGAACTGAAGGCAAAGTACTACTTACAGCTAGAGGTAAGCTTCTATATGATTGTTTCCATATAGTATATACGCAGTGTACTGTTGCCTGGAACATGCCTAAATCTCTGTCCCTATGGTTTGTGATGATCATTTACTGAGTAACTTTGGTTCTTTTGTGACTCTCTATTTCTCCGTGTGTGTTATTATATCTCTATCATTATAGCAACTGAAAACAAATGTGGATGACCTGCAGGCCAAGTTGACACACTCTAAAGGGGAATATAAGACCGCTCTGAAAAACCTTGAAATGATCTCAGATGAGATCCACGAGCGCAGGCGCTCCTTAGCCATTGGCTTTCGGGAGAGAGGAGTGGGGTCAGAGGGTGATGGGGTCACTGGAGATGACATCACCAACTTCAACATGGACTCTGATGGTATATCCAGTGAGTAGACATTAGTTTATGCAATGATTGCCACAAATATAATAAGTGGGTTTTTCAAAAGTTGTTGAATTATTATTGGTGTCGTTGTTGATCATTATTTTAAATATTGCTATTAATTTGATGGCAGATTTAGTGCATATTTTGTGACAGTGGGGTACTGCAAATATCAGTTAAATTTTAGTGTGCAAACATTTTTCAAAACAGAAAGAGTGAGACGTGCCATGTTTATGAAGGGTAAAACTGTGCCCTTATGGTCTGGAAGAGTGACCCATTTAGAGAAAGACTAACGTACAAGAAATTTCAATTAATCAACTTTAATCAACTTTTTCAATTAATCAATATTTCCTGATTAGACTTTTCTTGAATAGCAGCATGGATTGAAGTTTTGTAACTGACTCTGCCTATGAGGTATTTTAATTATAATGGCATAAGGAAGGCTAAAGAATGATAAGAGCCTCTGGCACGCCATGTTTATGAACTAGGTGGCATCTGGATGACTGTCACAAGGTCAGGTTTTTTAAAGCTTTAATTTGTGTCTAGTTTTTATTCCTTAAGGTACAGTGACATTGTTTGGATGGATAGTTGCTTTAAACATTGTGTGGAAGTATGTTTCTGCTAGTGCCAGACAGAGAGCTGGCAATAAGACTCACCGTTCTCCATACTGTCTCACTCCAGTGGTATCGGAGACGTTTGAGGATGAGAACTGCTGTAACAGTGCTATGTCTGAGGAGGATTTAGAAACACAGTCCACATGTAGCGTGAACTCTGGAGGCAACAGCCCTTTACAACTGCAGTGCCCCTTCTCCTCTTCCTCATCACCATCATTTACGTCTTCATCCTCCTCCTCTCCCTCGTCACGGCCATGTAGCCTGGAACTCCCTAGCACTGTTTCGCTGTCTGACTTTGGCCTGATTTCACCTATCCTTGGACCTCGAAGTGAATGCAGTGGAGCCTCTTCACCCGAGTGTGACATGGAAAGAGGTGAGATGTTCACAGTAAAACCGGTTTATTTAGGTGTGCCTGTGTGCGCTGACAAATGAAAAGATCCATGGTTTCTGTGTGTATACATACATGTAGGAAAAGTACCTGTATGTCTTCTATGTTCATTTCCCTAAGATTATCATCCTCTTTTTCTTCTAGAAAACAAGGGTGGGTAATGAGACTATTTCATTTTGTTATTGTGGTCATTTATGCCATGATGCCTTCCTTAAAGACTCATAGATCATGTCTTCTACAATATTGACCATCTTCATTACACTGCAACAAACATGACATCTTGGCAAATGAAAATATCTTGATTATAATCAGATTTATCTAGTATTTTTTTTTTTTTAGGTTTATTAAACCAATTTCTAGATATTTGTCATACTTTTAAGCTCTCTTATTGTGGTATTCTAGATATTCTTGTTTCTTTCTAGAAATATGTAAATGTTTAGAATTAGCAAAATTGCCAATAGAGTAAGTATGATGTTATTCATTAATATATATGTAAAAATTGTTAGTGTCAAATTGCTACAGTACGAAAGGAATAACACACTTTGGGACATGATATTACAGGAAAAGAATCAACTTCACGGGAGGTAACAGTGACAATGTTTTGCTTACTTACTTGCTTTCCTGTATCATCATGTCCTATTGTGTTTTATTCCTTATGTACATATTTCCCACCCCTAATATGAAGATGGATTTGCTCATTTCCTGAGTCGCATGCACCTGTGCCTCAGTACAATAATCTTTGGCACTGTGACAAGTGACACTCATGCCTCTTGACAGGTGCAAATATGAGAGATGACACAGCAGAACTTCAGCTGAGGCCATTATATTTCCTACCTCTCAAAAACTGTCTACTTCCCCTCACTCTCTGAATATCATCAGAGACAGGAAGTAAGTTACAGTTGTTTCAGTTTTTATATACATGTTTGTGTGCACGCAGGTGACAGAGCAGAGGGAGCAGAGGACGAGCTGAACAACGTTTTCAATAACAACAGCAGCAGCAGCATTAAGAGTCGCTTCCATTTCCTGTCCCTGAAACGTGGACAGATGGACAACGCCAAAATGACAGAGCATAAACCGTTGAGTATGGCCTAGACCAGCACCACGCCACTGCTTAAATGGGGCAGAATTAGCTGCTATTACCCTCACTCTCACCCATGTGAAAGTTGTAGGCAGCTGTCCATCTGTCTCTTTTACCTATGAGTCGGCACCATTCGTTTTGCCAGAGATATTCTGGATCTTACTGGCTCTTCATTGAGCAAGATTAATTCTAGGGAAGAGTTATAGGAATATGTGCATTTAAGAAAATGGGTATAATTTCTTACAGCATATTGAAGGACATTTGATTAAAAAGTAAGAGGAAAAAATTGAGTGATGGATGATGAATCTTATTCCCCACTTTGTAGCAGATCATATAAATAATGCTATTGGAGCTCTGGTTTTGGACATGGAGCACCATAGAGACATCACTGACATGTGATGAAAGAGGAAGCAGTCAAAAACAGCACTTCTAGATTCAAACAGATTTTTAATTGGCTGGTTCTGTAGTGAAATAATGGCTCATGTGCCATCATGCTGGATCACTCTTCTCCACATGCCCTTGTTTAATTGCTTCTCCATCTGCATTTCAGCAGCAGCATGATCATTATAGCTGAAATGTGCATGCTGCCATATGTGTCTTTGTAAAAGATGGACTATCACCACTTTCATTGATGAAGCAACCGAAAACAATATAATGTATTATTTCCAGCTCTTGTTTGTAGATTAAAACATGGATTAGAAAGACATAACCTAGTTTTACACTGTCGATTAACAGTAATTGTTGGCATTATGGCAGGCACGAAGACATCTGTGTGAATATTAATCAATTCTGTAACACTGTAGCTGCTGCTACTAGACCTAGAGGCACAAAGCACAGTTTCGGTCATCAGTAGACCATGTGGGCTTTGTGACTCCCCCCCCCCCCCCCCCTTTTGTTTGTTGTAGCTGTTTTTGTGTACTTTGTTGTGTATAGTAGAAATGGCATCATCATAAAGCTGTGATTTTATATCTTGGTTATTCTGGTTTGAGTAATTTGTGTAGTTGTTTTATGGCTTAAAATAAAGTAATATTCTGATCACTGTAACCTTTTGTCTTATTTTTACAGTTGGTCTGACTGAGTTAACAGAAACATTTGGCCATTTTGCAAAGAGAATTGAAACCGCTTCAAAAGAGCATTGGATATTTTCTGCACCTGAACAAACTTCAACCCACTTCTCTCTATGGAGTTCCCTTAAGTCTTTGCCAAACCTTGCAGATGTATGTATCCCACTATCCAGGTCACCCAGAAGAAGTTGGGTTCCCATTTAAGTCTTATTTCTCACAAGGTTTTTCCTTGCCACAGTTCCCTCTGGCTTGCTAATGTACAGATCTAAATGTACATCTGCACTACCAGTCAAAAGTTTGGAGACACTTGACTGAAATTTTTCGATTAAATGTTTGAAATCAGTGTTGTAGACAAAAAAAAATTGTGCCAAAATATTAATTTCTTTCATTAGAAAAGTAATTGTTTTTTTTTTTTAATTTGACTTGGAGCGAAATATTCCAAAAAAGCAGCCAATAAGTGTCCAGCGCAGGTGGGAACTTCGTTAATACTGTTTCAAAAGCATCTCAGGGAAATTCCTCTAGAAATTGGTTGAGAAAATACCAAGAATACATTTCTGGAAATTCTAGGCAAAAACGGTGTCTACTTTGAAGATGCTAAAATATTAAATTATTTTGATTTATTTTGGTGGGATTTTTTTATAATCACAACATAATTCCCAGAGTTTTTATGACTTTATTTATTATTATTTTTCCACATTTTAGAATAATAATAAAGAATGAATGTGTGTAGATTTTTGTAAAGCTGAATTGAATTATAACTTGGAAAGTACAGGAACGGCTGAGGGAAAACATATGGAGGATGCATTATGTAACCAATCTGGTTGTTTTACAACATTCATAAGTTTTTCATTAATGCACTTTACGTAAACATGCTTCTCAAAAAGGAAACAATTATAACCGTGAATTCATTTTATTACATCTGGTGCATATCCGTGTTAAGGCAAAAGCTGCTGCTGATGATGATGTGATCTAAATCTTGTGACTCCAAATTAGGACATTTTTTAAAACTGTTGCCCCATTTGATTCTGCAATGAAGGCAAGATCGTGTGGCAGCTGCTGCATGCAGCTCGGCTACAAAATATATTTACTCACAACACCTACATCCAACATTTCAGGATAAAAATAACGTGATCTGAACCTTCATTTTATTCCTTCAATTTAAATAAGTGCATCTGAAGGATGAAACCAAATTAGAAGGTTAAACAAAATCTACAGTAATAAAGTAGATATTTATTTGGCTTCAGTGTGATCAGAAAATATAAATTGAGCACCACAAATAGGTAGAAAACTTCTTCCTTCCCAGAAATAAGATGTAATTTGTAAAGTAGTAAAATAAGCAATCTGGCACTATATATATATATATATATATATATATAAACGTTATGATGCTCAGTTACATACAGTAGTGCTCCACCACACTTGCGTTGCCAAGGCAAGAGCCCTATGTACTTTAACAAACAACACTGTAAATTTCAACAGATTTATTGCAGTCTCCTGAGAGGAATAAAATAAATATGTATGCACCCATGTTGTCAACACAATTTAGTGCATGATTTTGGAGCATGTGTTTCTTACTGACTAACAGCTCATTCCAAGCACTGTACAATGACGAGGGGAGCCAGGCCAACCAGAGCATGCCAAGTAAACAGTCTGTGATGATCTGTTTGACTATACACTGAGACAAGAGAAGAAACCGATAAGAACAGCGGGACCGCAGGCATTTCCGTACCAGTGGGAAACTGATGAGAGACATCATTTGTGGTGTAACAGCTTATAATAGTGGATACGGAGTTATCACTGGAGCTGAGACACTCGAAGAGGAGTTGCACTGGAAAAATCTAGGAAGAAGGGCCCTTCTTGGTTGGCCAGAAAAGTGGTGGGGATGACATTGTAGATGCCTGCAGGGACATGATCCAACTCCATATAGCAGAAACCACACCTGACGAGAACCGAGGGTGAGAATGGGTTATGTATCATGGTGCTGCAGCTCTTTTTTTGTTATTTGTTAATTTCTATTACACAATAAGCCCAGAAATTAACTTTAATCCATTCTATGCCTTGCTTTTACAGATAGTAATAGAATTAAGGCAAATAATAATAATTTAATAATTTATCAATTTGTATAGCGCTTTTTTACAATGGTACATTGTCTCAAAGCAGCTTTACAGAAATATCATTTTTACATTTTTACAAGCGACTTACTAATGAGAGCACATTCACACACCAATGGTAGCAGAGCTGCATGCAAGGTGCTAGCTTGCCATTGGGGGCAACTTAGGGTTCAGTGTCTTGCCCAAGGACACTTCGGCATGGGATCACCCGGGCCGGGATTCGAACCGCCAATTACGGGATTCGAACCGTGGATTAGTGGACAACCCGCTCTACCGACTGAGCCACAGCCACCCCAAAATATCTGATTCCAGAAAATAAAGAAACTGGCTTCAACAAATACCTGAGAGATGTGATGCAACGTCTTTATATTTCAGTATGGTTTACTTCAAAGTTTAATTATATTTACAAAATACTGGTAATGTGATCTAAAAAGCACTAATATACAATCATGCATGAGGCATTCTGTGGAAATTTCGGCATGTATAGTTCAGCAATGCATATGTTAGGCAAAAAAAATTATAATAAAAATCACTGCTGCTGATAATGGCTGTAACCAATATTCTAAGTATACATGGTCATATTTTACTTTCCAGCACCCATTACAAACAATTTCTCCATGACTGTAAAATAAAATAAAGTTGTTCTAGCTGCTCTTCTGTTTTAGTAAAATAGTCCACGTAAATCCTTTACATGTTACCTTCCCATGCTTCTACACTGAATGCTGACATAACACTGCATAGCCCTATAGAACGTCCATAAGTCATAATGTTTAGTATATTTTAATGTATTCCAAACAACTGAATTCATTAAAAATCATCAACCGTTCCCCCTCCCCTGTGCATAACAGTTTGCAGTGCTTTAGATAGAGACTTTCATGGCATTCAGGCACTATCAATACCAGTAGTTCTCGTTCTGTATTTTTTCACAACATAATGTTAGTGCTGAATCAGGCTCCTACATGTACACTTCTTTCTGTGTGAGAACAGCTGTACATTACCTGTAATCTCCACTGCCCTTTTTCTGGATGCCTGAAGTCCCTGCGTCTCCTACGGTGGACACGGTCAGGACCTCGAAACCCACGCTGTACTGCCTGTTGAGGGAAGCCCAATAACATTCATAACACTTCAAAACTCTTTACTTCCACACACTACAGAATAGACAGCCAGGCTTATGCATCTCAAAATTAATTGGCATTCCTAGAAGAACAAAGTCTACAAATACAGATAGCTGACAAATTAGGAAAACACAGTGCCTCAGTTATTCTGGAGGAGACATTTTGCTGGCATGGTTTGTGACTACTTGTCCCTTTATAGCAGGGGTGCTCACACTTTTTTGACTTGCGAGCTACTTTTAACATGACCAGTCAAAGAGATCTACCTACACTAAAAATGCGAAACAAATGAGTATACTTCAAATATATATACACATACACATACACACACACACAACATATGTTCATGTACCTTATATAATTGCTTGAACCCTTATGACACACTACAATTCAGTACATTTTTGGTCAGTACCTTATTCTGATGACTTGCACTGAATAGAATCAACCACGGTTGCATAATCCGGACACTAGCTGCTGGTAACCAGCCTCAAGCAGGCCTCCAAATGATGATCAGTCATTGTGGAACGGTACTTGGACTTAATAATCTTCATGTGGGAAAAGGCTGACTCACATAAATAAGTAGAGCCAAATAATGCAGTCAAGGAGGTTGCACATTTCCTCATGTTTGGGTACTTTTCCCCTGTGAGTAAGTTCCAAAACTGTCCATGAGCCCTGGACTTCATCTGAATGTCAGTCTGTAGTTTCAAAATCTCATCCTCCACTTCAGGTGAAACAGAGTTGCAATTTTCGATGCGAGTGAATCAACCTCAACATTATCCCTAAAGGGGTAGCACATGAATGTAGCGACTGGCTCCAGTAAAGCAAAGTCTTGAGAGCGTCTGTCAAACTCTGACCGACAGCTGTCAATCTGCTCTGTGTAGCGTGCAATGTTTAGTTGCACACGAGCCTTCCGCTGCGTCTCCAGGTCTGATGTGTGATTTTGGAAGTTCCCAAAATCATGGCGCTGCAGCTTTGAGGACAGAAGGTGCATTTTCCGTTTAAAGGCATTAACTGAGCTGATCATATTGACCACGGTTATGTCTTTTC
Organism: Noturus placidus; assembly: GCA_022414735.1. NCBI lineage: Eukaryota > Metazoa > Chordata > Actinopteri > Siluriformes > Ictaluridae > Noturus > Noturus placidus. The sequence continues at coordinate 15,548 of JAFFST010046684.1, forward strand.
CTTGCAGCTCCAAATTAATCTCATTTAACATGTTGGTCAGATCGGTTAAAAATGCCAAGTCCAGCAGCAACTGATCATCATTGAGTTGGGTGTATTCTGTATGTTTAACAGCAAAAAGAAAATCCTTTAACTCCGGACAGAGCTCTCAAAATCTCTGCAGGAATTTACCCCTATTAAGCCATCTCACAACAGTGTGTAGCAGCTTAGAGTGGTAACAGTCTGCCTTCTCCAGATGTGCACGGAACAGCTGTTTTTGAAGTGATCTAGCACTTAAAAGACCAGTTGAGGAAATATATTTTAGAAGATTGGTGTTTATCCTTCCAGTAGATTCCAGAGATTTGTAGAATCTATACCAAACACTGAAGCTGTTCTAGTGGCTCATGGTGGCCTGATTAAGACACTTTTCATTGCTTTTTCTCTCACCTATCTGTAAATCTAAATTCAAGCAAGAACTTAATATTACAGCAAATCAATAATGTCAATACAACGTAGACAGAAAGTTGGCGAAATTAAGATGTGTCCTCCAGACTGGAGGTAATGAGATCATATATTGTCTCACCTAGAGCCTCGGAGCTCAATGAGCAGAGGTCCGGATTTGTCCAGGTTGAACTGATAGATTGGATTATGCTTGTGGGTGTCCTTATAGTTTCCACATCCTCCTGCACTGATCCCTTTCCACTGGCCGTTTATCTTTTAGGAAGACAAGGTTTTCATTAAAAACATATAATAATATATAATACAAAACAATATAATATACACAATACAATAATACACAGCAAACAATAAAAAGTATATGATACAAACTTGCTTACCCTTTTTGTGTGGGAGAAGGGTGATGAAATTTTGGAGAAATTAAACTTGCACAATGAGTAGACCTGGTAGGGAATATAGTAAATTCATACTAATGAATAGAGCCACTCCTAAATGGCATGCATCTTATTATACCTAATCTCTGTATAGTATATGGAATATTAATTTTTACAATTCGCAGAAGTGTGTAGAACATGGCATGACTTTTTCTCATGGAACCCACGATAAATTAATAAAGAGCATCACATAATGAACTATGAACATGTCCATACATTATTAAAACATATTTCACAACCAAACAAAACTAGGCTAATATCACAGAAAAGCATTTTTTCAGTAGCTGCTCTTCCACAATATGAAATATGCAACACAAAGTTAGAGAGAAAGGCAAGGAGTTACCCTTAATGTGTAGTTGATGGTATTTTGCTTCTCATATTGAGACATAACCAGTGTAAAGGCGTGAGTTCCTGGACTGGTCAGTTTAATCTTGGTCAGGTAATGTGGGCTGTTAATCCTGATGCCATCAATATAAGGGGGAGGGTCACCTAAAAGATAGACACAGAGAGCAGAGAATTTGCTTTAAAAAGTGATGAATGCACACATATGGCAGTCTATTAGTGTATCCACCTCCTCAAAAACCTCAGGTGAGTTTAAAGTTCAAATGATGGTTATTAAACAGATCATTTTCGCTCTACAACCCGATCGGTCGAGCTGTGTTTCAAGCCGCTGTAAAATGTTTGGTGTGGGCAGTACAGGCTGGTGTCAGTGTGATGGTGTGTGGAATGTCTTCAGATCTCAACCCAAATAAGCATCTTTTAGATTAATTTAAAATGGCTGTCCACACTATACACTACTAGAGACAAAAGGTGTACCAAATAAATTGAAATGAAAAGATGAATTAAATGAATGAAAAGCTGTATTTAATGCAAAAAATGTATAAGATACATACTTGGATAATAAACCTTCCTGCCGTCATTCTTGTAAACCACTAAAGTGATGAACTCTCGGTTTTGAGCAAAGTCATCCTTCAAGAGTAGAAAAAGAATAAAGCGTTAATATCAATGTATGAATTGCGAATGAAAATGAATATGACAACGCTCTGTGACCAACTATACCTTGTCTGTGATGTGTCTTGTTAGCAGCACCCATACTGCAGCTCCACCTTGTGGGCACTGCACCTCCAGCTTGTACTGAGGGTTATTGGCCAAACTATATACATCCTTCACTGGACCCTGTTTTCCATCCCAGCTACTACAACAGGCAAATCACTGTGCATGAGCAATTATTGCAGCAACGCTCTTCACTCACATTTAAAAAACTATTTGTCCACAGAACAGATCTTATGTTTTGAAAATGCACGTTTACAAGGCTGCTTCACGGACCCACAAGTACCCACAAACATTCACAGTTACCTCTTCTGATTGCAAATCTGTACTGATATTATCTTTATTAGTACTGTTAAGTATTGGAATGAGGCTAAATCTTAGTTGAGCTGGTTATCTGAGAAGTCCGGTCTTAATGCCAGAGCTTATGGCAGGTGTTTCCTTTGACAAGACTATTATTTTTAAATATGACCTCACTTTTTCAGCTGTTATCTCACTTAACTAACTACTTACCAGAGTTTGGGAAAAGAAGGTTTTGTATGTGTCCAGATCACTCATAAATGATTTAAATGAACAAAAAAATCTCTTAGCTGACTTTCTACTCCTCTGCATGCTGCTATTACACAACCATTCCTCTGGTCACATCTAAGAAGTTGATTTTTAATGATCCTTCCATGTGCTGTATCCTATAAATAACTCCTGGATATTTCCTGTACAGTATAGGTATCCGGCATCAACAGATAGGGGGAAACTTTTATTAAAAGTAGTATTTGGAGTAGATGGAAGGATGTAGCCCCTATATACAATCCAGTGAACTGAATGTCGATAGAACAACTCTTCAAAAGCTGCATTCAGAGCACACCCACACACTTCAAAGTAGGGATGCACTGAATGTTCGACAACTGAAATTATTCGGCCAAAAATAGCAAAAAAAGAATTTTCGACGTGAAAACGCTGAATAAATTTGACCGAACAATGACGTGTTTTTATGACGTGACCAAACAGCCCAGCAACCAGAGTGAGACAGGCGAATGTCACGACCTCGATGAGGGTGCACGCGCATGCACGAGCTACGTGCTCTTTGGATGTTTACTTTTTTGTTTCTGTTCCGGAGTATTCTGTCACGTCGCAGGACGTAAGGGAGTGGAGTACGGAAGCAGGTGAAGACGTTTTTATTTAAGGGCAGGCAGACAAATCCAAATCGTAATCCAAAAAAACCTAGTCAACACAGGCAAAGGTTTCGGGCGAGAGGCAAACAGGCATAAGCGGTGCAAAGCAGGAATCAAAGTCGCAGTCACAGAAAACAGGGTCACAACAAGAAACATGAACTAGTACTATGGACTGGGAGCGGAAAAAACCAGCGGGGACTAAATGAATTAATATATAGTTTAAACTAATTAAATCTATCAAGGGACGTAACATTAACAACATATCTAACTGTGCTATAATCACAATAATACTCCGCGAGGAGTACAGGGACATGAGCGGTAAATATCCCCAATATAATCAGCCATATAGAACCATTTTTGCACTCTTGTCAATGAACTTTTTCATGCACTTTTTTGTTGTAGGCTACAGAGTGTTCCATTCTTTCAGCAGTCAGTTATAGGCCTAACATATGCTATTCAAGGGGGGCTCGAAGATGACCACATCAAAATATTTATTTAAAGTTATATTGTGCCTTGTTGGTAACCTATGCCTGCTGGAATGAAAAAAAATGTTCAGTGTTAAATAAACATTTTGAAATGTACCGTATTTTCCGGTGTATAAGCCGCTACATTTTCCACGTGCTTTGAACACTGCAGCTTAAACAATGATGCGGCCAATTTATGGATTTTTACGGGCTAACAAGCTTCCTGCCGCCAAAACATTTAGCCTGGTCACATCGGACCAATGAAATTGCCGAACAGGTCACAGTGGACCAATGAAACTGTTCCAATTAAATCATACACACTCGCACTAAATTCTTCAGATCAGTATTTTTGCGCTTCATACACACACCATCATGGAAAAAACATGAACAAATGCAAAAAGACGACAAAAGCTTGCAGAGGTAAGAAAAGCAGATGGCCCGAACTTGAAAACATTCTTGAAGACTGGGTGAACACAGAGAGAGCAGACAGCCGAGGTGTTTCCACTGTGCAGATCCGACTGAAAGCCAAAACAAATCGCCAATGAAAAGAAGATTGAAGATTTTAGAGGTGGACCATCGCGGTGTCACAGATTTATGAGACGAAAAAGTCCATCAGCGCACAGACGAGTCTGTGTCAGCAACTCCCTCCCGACTACGAGGAAAAAGTTACAAACTTCCGCAAATTCACCCAAACAAGGATAGCAGAGAATTCCATCGGACCAGACGACATCATAAATATAGATGAAGTACCTTTGACGTTTGACCTGCCTCTTACTAGGACTGTTAACAAAAAAGGTGAACCATCCGTCAAGTTGAAAACAACTGGCCATGAGAGAACGCATTTCACTTGTGTTCTGAGCTGCACAGCATCCGCACAAAAGCTTCCACCAATGGTGATTTTTAAGCGGATTACAATGCCAAAAGAAAAACTCCAGAAAGAAATCGTTGTGAAAGTCAACAAGAAAGGGTGGATGTTAGAAAGCCTAATGAAGGAATGGCTGAGAGTGCTATGGAAAGCGAATGGGAGGAACTTTTCACAGAAAAAAAAGCATTGCCCGTTTTGGACAGCATGAGGGCCCATATAACAGATTCTTTGAAAGCAGCCATCAAGAGGACAAACTCAATTCCAGCTGTGATTCCTGCGGGCACAACGAAGTATTTGCAGCCACCCAAAATCAGTGTGAATCGTGCATTTAAGGTGGCACTCCGAGTTGAGTGGGAGGCTTGGATGACTAGTGGCAAGAAATCATTTACTAAAACTGTCCGCATGCGAAGAGAAACTTTTGCTCAAGTCTGCCAGTGGATCCTAGAAGCGTGGAGCAGTGTCAAAACACCTACCATCACCAACGGGTTTCGAAAAGCAGGACTGCTGCGAGATGAAGACGACAGCACAAGCTCAAAGGGCGAAAGAGGAAGAAGACTTTAGTGGTTTTAGTGCACAGGAGGAAGATGAAGATAGCGATCAATGACTTTTCCTGGTAGGCAACTGTATATATATATTTTTTAGTCGCGTTACCAGCTCTGTTCGGAATAAAGCATTTAAAAGTTAAAAAAAATATATTTCTGTGTAACATCTTTCTGTATAAATATCTCCTGTTACAACGCGGACACCTGCGGCTTATAGATAGATGAGGCCTATATATGTACAATTTTTTTTTCCTTTTTAAATTTAGTGGGTGTGGCTTATATTCAGGTGCACTCTATAGTCCGGAAAGTACGGTAGTTTTGTTATTGAATTTTTCTTTGAAAAGCAAGACAAAATAGTAAAAATTTTGACTATTTAATTTATTCAATGGTGGAAAAAATAGCAAAATAAATGGAAAAAACGTGTCCGGTTTCGGTCAAGTTTTTCATTATATTCGGCTTCGGCCAAGAATTTTCATTTCGGTGCATCCCTACATCAAAGACTTAAGCTGCATTCCTCTCATGCTTGCTACAAACTAAGCAACTCCAAGTAAGACTGGGCAAGAATAGACAGTGTTTAATGTAATTTCTTTAAAAGTTTTACTATGTTTAGCAATCTACAGTGTTAAAGCTGCAAACTGTTGAAATTAGCATTCTTTTAAATCACAGGGTACCATGGGCACCACTCCAAACCTCCCTTCTTCTCTCTTTGATCTCTCTTTTACAGTAGTAAGCCTTCAGAATTTTCTACATTTCTGAATAAATATGACCTAAAACATCATCAAATTTTCACACATGTCCTAAAAGTAGACAAAGAGAACCCAGTTAAACAAATGAGACAAATATATTAGACTTGGTCATTTATTTATTGTGGAAAATGATCCAATATTACATATCTGTGAGTGGCAAAAGTATGTGCACCTTTGCTTTCAGTATCTTGTGTGACCCTCTTGTGCAGCAATAACTGCAACTAAACATTTTTTGTAACTGTTGATCAGTCCTGTACATCAGCTTGGGGATAATTTTAGCCCATTTCTCAGTACAGAACAACTTTTCCTAACATGAACTGCTTGCTTCAGTTCCTTCCACAACTTCTCTATTGGAGTAAGGACAGGACTTTGACTTGGCCATTCCAAAACATTAACATTCTTTAACTGAAAGTGTTGTGGACTAACCGAAGAAGTTGACATCCACTCACAAAGGCACAACGACTTGGTGCTGTCATACATACTCCCCTACATATGGAGACTTTAGGACACCCTGTACTTTGCTTCCTGTACAGTATAAACAGGCCTATTTCTCATTACACCTGGTTATGTGCTGACATACTTACACAGTGTCAGGATAATTTATTTTCAACTGAATAGGTTTCTGAACAGACCAACTTTAGAAATGTACCTAAGCAGGAAATTATTTGATGCCTGCCAGCCAAATAAAAACAAGTATTTTTTATTCCCATGGTCTGGTATAGGATAGAAAGGTGATCAAGCCTGGCATGTCATGTAATAGTCAGGTAATGACGTTATGAGACAGTAGAAAAGTAGTACAAGACTTACCTGTGTATGCAAGAGGACTCTCTGAATAGTCCAGGATTCCAGCTCAGGTAGATGACATCATAGTATTGACATAAGTCTTCCCATATGATCCAGAAAACACCTTGAATACAGCCCAGAGGTTAGCTAACAGGTCTTATAAATCTTTCCATTTCACCAAGTGTTAAGAACTCCTGCCCCTCACCATTATCAAACTTTTGTGCAGTTTTGGGGTCAAATTTGAGGTACTTGAGTAGATCTGGTGTCCAGTTCTTCTCATCCCGCTCGCTGTAGCGACCCTTCCACCTGAGATGGCTCCAAGGGTTCTTCAGCTGCAGGAATTGCTTCCCCTGGAGCCCATGACAAACAGAACCAAAATTAAAGTGCAGAAAGGAAAAGTAAGGGAAAACATAATACACAAAAAGACCAGGAATGAGTCTGGACTTTTAAACAGTAACAAACTTAATACATTTTTATTTCTGTTTTGCTTATTTTTGCCTTTTTCCATTGCTAAAATGTGCATGTGAGAGCTTTCTGAGACTAGCAGTACAGTTCCAGAGATTTGTAGCATCTATGCCAAGGTGCACTAAAGCTGTTCTGGTGGCCCAACACCTTAAGACACTCTATGTTGTTTTTTCCCCCAATTAATTTATCACCTATTTATATACATACACTAGCAGCAAGTCATGAGTATATGGTTGGAGGCTGTGCAACTGACCTTATATTCCCTGATGTCTAACACAGCATAGGCATGTGTGGGCACCAAGCCCCACCTCTCCCCTTCCTCCTCAGTCATTACACCTGTCGCTACAGTGATTAGGACATCTCCTTTGTGAAACCTGTTAATGGAAATCCACATGTGAATTGACTGTAAGAAGCACTGCCAAGATGTTCTGCCTGTTACACAAATAGAGTCTTTGACTGCATTGCATTGGAACACTTCACAAAGTGTGTGTGTGTGTGTGTGTGTGTGTGTATGCTTAGTTTGTACACTCATGTGTGTTCACCTTTGGTACAGCATACGAAAGGTATCGTCCTTGTTAAAGGACTGATTGTCTGAGTGCATAGCAATGCGTTCTGGAATCCAGCCAGTCAGCGCATGCAGGTCAATATTCTACAGAGGAAAAAAACAAATCAGGAAAAATTCAGAAGTCATAGACTTTAGGGGTCAGAAAATAAATTCTCTCAATTATAGTCTTGATTTATAATCTTGCTTAATCTGTGAGAGTCTGGGTGCAATGTTATTTCTGTCCATAAAGGGCAGCTGTAATCTTGCATGTATGTGTAATCAAAGCCTTCTTTTAATAAGTGCATTTATTTTATAAAATTCATATAGTTGAAATGTAAAATTAATATGTAGTTTGTAGTCTATACTTACAGAGTTGGAGCCAGGGAAATCATATCCACCCATGACCTTCATGTAGGCTTTCTCTATGAGGGAAACCCACAGCTCATTTCGGTTACTTGAGTAGGAACAGAGCAGCTCACCATTGCGGTCCACTGGGAGGAAATCGTCAATGATCACCTTAACAGGAAAAATTACAAGAGAACTCGGTTACTGGCAAGTAGTCTAAATATTGTCCTTCTATGTTGATTAAATTTATAAAAACAGCAGTTTGACACATGTGGCAAATCACGTTTTTATTATTATTGAGACACATTCTAGTACGTTATTGTTTCGATAGAAACAGCTAATTCACAAATACTTGTATGGTAGAGGCTCACATGATATAAATTCTTCGTCGGACCACACCATACACAGGTCATTAATTATTTTAAAGAAGCCTGTCACTACAACTTTGCTAAAACAAGATAACACAGTGTTTGTACCTTTCTAGGGACCCCATTGATGTGTAGTTTCACCATGTATTTCCCACAGGGGTTATACTCTGGCTCACCCCTCCTATTCTGAGGATAAATGACGCTGTAGATCACAAACACAAACAGACATGGTTCATCACTGCATTTCTTGTTGTTTATAATATGACAAAACTGACTGTGGGAAATTGTAAAGCATATGTGTCAAACTAAAGGCGTCAAACTCATATTATTGTTATTAATTGGCCGGCGATATGAAGCGCTGGTAACACAAACTACAGATCCCATAATGCAGTGCTTCAGCTGCCTTGCCGAACACTTCCCACGTTAATCAAGTCTAGCTTATGATGCTGCAAGTTACTGCAAAGCTAGCCCTCACGATGCCGAAGAGAAAAGTTGATTCTGAAAACAGAGCCTTTAAAAACCGATGGGAGGCTGAGTATATGTTTACTGACATTGCCGGTAAACCCGTGTGTTTTTAATTTAATCTAAGACGGCACTATGAGACAAAACATCAGGATAACCTGAAAGACCTGAATGCAGAGCGGAAGATACAGAAAGCAGAAGAGTTAAAGAAGAATCTGACACTTCAGCAGACGTTTTTCACCCGTGCAAAATCACAACGTGAAGCTGCTGTGAAAGCAGGTTTTATCGTGGCAGATGAGATCGCCAAATCAGCCAGGCCATTTACCGAGGGAGAATTTCTGAAGAACTGCATGTTCAAGGTGTTTGACGTCTTATGTCCAGACAAAAAGCAGATGCTGGCAAATGTAAGCCTGAGTAGAAATACGATTGCTGATCGAGTTTGTGAGATAGCCACTGATTTAAGAACACAGTTGCGTGAAAGAAGCAAAGACTTTATTGCATACTCTCTTGCTGTGGATGAAAGTACTGACATGATACTGCACAGCTGGCCATCTTCATCCGTGGAGTGTACTCCAATTTGCCCGTTACAGAGGAAATAATGGACATTAAATCGATGCACGGGACAACGACTGGAAAAGACATTTTTGAAAATGTATGTCAAAGTATAACCGACATGAAACTGCCCTGGGACAAACTTATTGCACTTACAACTGAAGGAGCACCATCTATGTGTGGTGAAAAAAGTGGACTAGTGGGAAGGATGCGAGTAAAAATGCAGGGTGAGAACTGTACTGGTGAGTTAACAAAGTGTGGTGTGGCAAAGTCCTGAAGATGGACAATGTAATGAGCACTGTAACACAAACCGTAAACTTTATCCGAGCTAAAGGTTTAAATCACCGGCAATTTCAGTCCTTTATGCGGGAGATAGATTCGGAGTTTGCTGACATTCCTTATCATACAGAGGTGCGTTGGCTAAGTCGGGGAAAAGTTCTCAACAGAGTTTTTGAGCTCCGCAACAAAATCTGTCAGTTCATGGACAGTAAAGGAAAAGACTCCACCAATTTTAGGGATGAAATGTGGAAATGCGAGTTGGCATTTCTGGCTGACATAACAGCTCATCTCAACGCCTTAAACCTCCAGCTCCAGGGACTTGACCGCATGATCACTGACATGTATGACGCAGTGAAGGCATTTCAAGTGAAGCTGCTTTTATGGAAAACACAAATGCACCAGTGCAACTTGCCCCACTTTCCCTGTTGCCAAGTAATGTTGAACCAAGTTGGCACAACGGGGTTCCCAAATACGCACTTTTCTGATAAACTGAATGCACGGCGCTTTGGTGACTTTGAAGAACAAAAAAAGAATTTTGAGTTGCTTCGCAACCAATTTGCGTCAATGTGGAAACTGCACCTGTGCTGATTCAGATGGAGCTGATTCAGCTGCAGTGTAATGGCACACTGAAGGCAAAGTACGACACAGCAGGGCCTGCGCAGTTTATTCACTCCATTCCCACAGAAATGCCCCAGCTCCGTCTACATGCGGCTCGAACCTTGTGCATGTTTGGTAGCACATATCTGTGTGAGAAGCTCTTCTCAGTGATGAAGACTAACAAAACAGCACACAGGAGTCATCTCACTGATGAGCACCTGCAGTCCATCCTGAGAATCTCCACAACACAGAACCTCACACCAAACATAAACCAACTTGTTGACAAAAAAAGATGCCAGGTGTCCAGCTCTGAAAAAAATGACGTAAAAGCAAAGACAACTGAATGATTTGATATTGCAGAAAAGCCCAGATTTTATTTATATTTCCAGGTTTTGTTATGCAGCATGTTCATATTTTGAATTTGTATAATTTTGACAGGATATATTTTTATGGAGAGCAAAATCTTTTGGGATATTTAAAATTTAAGTTTATTTTTTATATAAAATGACATAAGAGTGAAGAAATTTGAATGTTTGTTCTTTTAACATGTACTTTATTTCTAACTTGTATAATTTAGACAGGATATATATTTATGGAGAACAAAATATTATGTTATTTAAGGTTTGAGTTGATTTATTCCGGAATAATATTCCTGTCTGTTTTAATTCATATTTATGTTCAAAAACAGTTAAGTTTTAAAAGTTTTAAAAATTTTAAATGTTTAGTTTTAGTGTGTTCAATAAATGTTTATCGTGTTCGGCACACGACCTAAAGTGTGTTTTGGATTTTGGCCCCCTGTGCAATTGAGTTTGACACCCCTGTTCTAAAGCCAAGGTTTCCAGTAAATGTGCAACACACAGCAATCACTATAATTGGTGGGAAAGAAAAGATGCATAAGTGTATTTGTAAATACCTCGTTATTAGCTTCTTGTTGAACCGTCTCTCATATGCTGCGGTGATGGCCAAAGAGGCAACAAAAGAACAGTCTGATACCACAGTCTGCAGGAGCAACAAACTTAATGGTGTTAAAATTTAAAACCATTTATAGCTGCTTTTAGTTTTATATTCCTCAAAAAGTAGAACACAGGAAACCATGACACCTGTTTGATGCTGAAGCTTGACACAGTGAAAATCATGGTGGGATTGTTGCAAATGTCATCAGGTCGGACCCAGCGACAGAAGATGGCCGTCTGTTTAGGCGATAAGGCCAGCTTTCCACGTTTATCCCTGCAGATTATTGTAAATGATGGTTGTTTTTTTTTTTTTTTACTAAAGCTTGGCAAAAGAACATTTTCACAAGTAAAAATAGCACATTTATCAAGTTGTGTGAAGCAAAATATATCAGATCTGAAACGGTACATCAAACAGTACTCACGAAAATGGAACAGGAAAGGCAAAGCGTTCTCTTAGGTCAACATTCATGAATGGCACATATTCAATTCCATTTATCTTGGAAGTCTTCCTTCAGTAGACAAAACAGGAAATTTAATAGGAACAGTCAGCTATAAAAAATAAAAAATAAAATAAAAAGCATGATTTAAATTGAGTTAGCGTTACTATAAGCCCAGATGTTGTTACCTGAGCACTTCTATCTCCTCCTGTGTGTAGCGCTGGCCCTGTGGCTCACTAGACTGCACTGCTCGCACTGGCTGTGACTTGTCATGGAGGGAGAAATCTGGACCTAAGGGTAGGTACTGCCTCACTGGAGCTTTAACATTGGAAGAAGTAGGCTTTTCCTGGGGTGTGGGTTTCGAAATGGCATCTTTTAGTCCTTCTGCCCTAAAATATAGAGATGTAGAGAACCAACACATTAGACAGAGATAGTGTGGAGTTTCTTTGGAATGCTGTGTGTTGTGTTTCACAAGCAGAAGTCATTTAGTCTTTGTAGTTTACCTGTCTAGTGCCTGGCGAGCTAGCTGCTTCAGTTTGCCCTGTAGAGCTTGATCCGAAGTCTCACTGGACTGTTGGAGAGAAAGCCAAGAGAGTTCAGAGTTTACTAGGTGAGCAGTTCAGATTATGACAGGGCCAATATGGGACTCAACATCAGCCACATTACAAATCGCTATTTTGCTGCCTTCCCTCCACAGGCTTTCTGTAGCTGTGTGCATCAGATTTAAAACACTGAAAGCCAACTGTATCCTATCTAAAGACAGTTATCAAACCCTGCACTGTACCACAAGGAAGACATGCATCACAACTATTTCCTCACACCAAGGTAGTGAAACGAACTTTCCCTAGCTATGTAAAGGCCTGAGTCTCAAACACTGATGACCCACCTTCAATAAACACTTGCGTGAAAGCTAAATCTGCAGCTTTACTGTATTCTGAAACCTATTTATTTGTGCTACCATGAGGATATGTTACTCTTGGACATTACAAAGCACTTCTGTAAGTCACTATGGGTAAGGCTTTATACCAAATGCTTTAAATGTGAGTTGCTTAAATGGTTTAGTTTAATTCATGTTTATTGTCATTGTATGCTGTGTTATATACACCCAGACACACACACACACACACAGCCCTCCACTAAAATTCACAAAAATTCTATGCTCTCATGGATGGCAAACAATTGCAAACACATTTACATTTATTCATTTAGTAGACGCTTTTATCCAAAGCGACTTACTAATGAGACACACTCACACACCAATGGTAGCAGAGCTGCATGCAAGGTGCTAGCTTGCCATCGGGGGCAACTTAGGGTTCAGTGTCTTGCCCAAGGACACTTCGGCATGGGATCACCCGGGCCGGGTTTTCGAACCGCCAACCCTACAATTAGTGGATTAGTGGACAACCCGCTCTACCGACTGAGCCACAGCCGCCCCACACA
>JAFFST010046685.1:24839-35927 GCA_022414735.1 Noturus placidus
GATATCACCCTCAGAGCAATGGGCAAGTGGAGAGAACGAACCAGGAATTGGGGCGGTTTTTACGCACGTATAGCTCCGATCACCCCGAGGACTGGAGCACTTACCTGCCATGGGCCAAGTATGCCCAGAACTCCCTACGCCATTCCGCCACAAAACTAACCCCGTTTCAGTGCATGCTAGGGTACCAACCTCCCCTGTACCCCTGGGACGCCACGACCACCGCTTCCCCGGCAGTGGACCACTGGTTCAGACAGAGCGAACAAGTCTGGGCCGAAACCCATCGCCGCCTGCGGGCCGCCGCAGACACCTACAAACGCAAGGCAGACCGTCGTCGCGGCGAGAACCCACAATTTCAGCCTGGTAAAAAAGGCAGTCCCTTGTAAAAATATGGTCGATCCAAGAGGCTCTGGTACCATCACCACTGAACCAGGTGAAGCCCTCCTCTCTTTGATGCATGGCTCTAAAACAGTCGACTAGTTTAAAATCCTTGACTAAACCCTGAACATTGATGTCTTATCCAATTTACAATCCCCCGCTATCCTTTTCCTATCTTTCGTCGTTAAAATACAGTTAAAATCCCCCGCTACTATTAAAGGAACCCTCCCCAGCATGTGGGACTGCAGGTCTTCTAAAAGTTCATACCTTTCATTTTTTTCTGTAAAACCATATACATAAAGAATAGTAAAATCCCTATCTAAAAAGGTCAGATTGACTAAAATTGCCCGGTCATTCCTCACCACAGTGCTTCCCTTCACCAAAATATTAGGGTTTTTTATTAAGACCACCACTCCATCTGATTTATTAAAATTGGAACCGCTCCACAGGGAGGGTCCCAGGGTCCATAACTCCTCCCATTTCCTGTAAGAAACTAAAAAGGGCAAAGCACACTCTTGCAATAAAATCACATCTGACTTAAAAGTTTTTAATAGGGATAAAACACTGTGCGCTCTCACAATGGACCTCACACTTCTCACATTAATAGTCGAGAGTGTGAGAGTCATGAGCGGTATGTTAAAAACAGATTATATACACAACTAAACAGACATGCAGAGACACACATTAAAACCTAATTAAGGACACATTATCTCCTGTGACTCTTGCTCTTCTTTTATCCCAGTGGGACCGGGATCAGGAGAGCAAGTGTCCGCCTCCTCACGGGCCACAGAGGTATCCTCTTGTGGCCCCTTTGGCGACGATGTTCTTAGCTGAAAGTGCAGAAAGGAGACCTCATTTGGGGACGCTGAGGGCCATAAACGGTTCAGGTCTTCCGAAGAAGAACTGTCCCGTTAATGCTCTGCCCTCAGTTTTTTCTCCACTGTCACAGACAGAGGAGATCCCGCAGGTCTTTTCTGCACCTGAGCATTTGGGAGTGAACTGTCACGTCCACTCTCCTCAGATTCTACTTCAATTTCTGATACTGTCTGCATTGAAGAAACTGTTTTTTCCTCTCCTTCCTCCCTTTCTTGTCCTTCATTTTCCGGGAAGGGGACTTTCCCCTTCTGATTGTCTGGCTCTGCCCCTGAGGCCGCCCCACCGTTCCTTTCCTGCCCTGAGGCTGACGGGAGACTCGACTCTCCCGCCAAAACCTCAGGCTCCGCCTCCTTCTCTCTTAATTGTTCTGTTTGCTCACTTTGTGGGGCAGCCATTTTGTTCCCTTTTAACTTGTTGGCAAAGCTTTTTGGGCAATCTCTGTAGAGATGGTTTGTTTCACCACAAAGATTGCACCGTCTGCCAATGGTACACTCCTCAAAGATGTGACCAATTCCTCTGCATTTCCTACATATTACCTCCTGACATGCCTCTGCCAAGTGTCCCATTTTCCCACACTTTCGGCAGAGTTTAGGCATACCTTGATAGAATATGTAGCCTCTGTTCTCTCCCAACACAATCATGGAAGGTAGATGTTTCAGGCCCTGGAAGCCCCCAGCGTCTTCCCATTGTTTAATGGGAATCCGCCAGGAGCAATTCCAGATACCGTCCTCATCCAACACTTTGATTGGCTGTCCACGAACAGTGCAGTATTTCCCCAGCCAGACACATATATCTTCCCCACTCACCGTTTCATTAAACATCCTGACAATCACTGTTTTAAGTGAATTGTCAGAAAGTTTTTCCACATTAAACATGGAGAACTGGGTTTTACAACCGTCAAACCTTTGCCAGAAAGTATTTAGCAGAGATGCATTTTTAAAACTCATGTCAATACCTTTGTTCAAGGGCAAAGTCATCAAACAATTCAAATCCTCTGGTTTAAAATTTAAAGCTTTCTGGATTAGCTTCCTGGAGAAATCCAAGCGGGAAATCCCCAGGAGCCTTCCATCAACTTCTTTGAATAAAAAGCGCACGCTGTGGTGCCTCCTCATGCCGGCCCGAGCAGCCGACATTCTGGAGGCACCAACAGCCTAATAAATAAATAAATAAATAAATAAATAGATAATTAAATAAAAACCACCACCACACCACAATAAATATTTAAAGTGAAAATAGAAAGTAAATCTGTACTTACCCTCGTCGTCCAAAAGAAGGCTCCGCACAAATTTTCTCCTCGACTGGTTTTATCCAAAACCATAAAAAGGTTGAGGACAACGGCCAGCGAAGAGTCGATCGCTTGTTCTTAGCCAAGAAAGGCCGAGAACCCATTCATACACTACGGACACTTTAGACACTCCAATCAGTCTACCACGAATGTCTTTGGACTAGGGGAGGAAAAGGGAGTACCCGGAGGAAACCCGGGTACATCAAATATTCATAATGAAGTCTAAGCAGTTTCTGGAAACACGGTCGATAGCACACAAAGAGACCGGAGACCTGCCATCCCTGATAGTGCTTAACATCTGGATTTTCAACACATTATGTCTTGGGATTAAAAATTTGTTATGAATAAAACAAATCCGAACTATTCGAACAAGTAGATCACATGAGCTAGTGATTCTTGATCACAGGCCAGTCACGCCTGAAGCACTGATTATTGTACTAATCACTTTGGATTATTGTGTATTGTAATCCGGATATATTTATTTTCGCATTTTGAATACTTGTATTTTTTAGTTAATGCAGGGAACAGAGGGATGCTGCCAAACCAAAGAAGAAATCCTAATCCAGGTATTTTACAAAAAAAAAATAAAAATAAAAATTGAGTGAGGTAACAAAGCTACGAAAGTGTCACATCTTTTGTATATTTAATATGTATATTTTGCCTGGAAATGAAAAATAGAGTATACCTTTTACAAATATTGTACGGTGCATTATTAGTAATATCACGAATGGCACCAAAACATTGAAGAGATCATACAGTTGTGGATTTTTCTTATTAAATAGAAAATATATATTGCATATATATGACACATTGGTAGATCTAATAGAGCAGGTTTTGTGTGTGTGTGTGGTTTTTAAAACATAAATTGTATAAATATGTAAATCCCTGTAGGCAAAGAGTACACATACCTAGAAGGAAGGAGTAATGGGGCAAAAAACAGGTCCAATGATATAGATAAAGGTAGAGAGGTGCCCAAGGTAGAGAGATGTTCCATCATAAAAAGAGGACAAATCCTAATCCAGGTCAGATTTTCATTCCTTTTCCATGTAGATTTTGGGTTTTAATTGGTTCTGGAACAAAGTTGTTACTTAAAAACAAAAAACCCTAATACAAAATGGTTTTAAATAGTCTGTGATCACCATTTTAGTTTGAAAATAAATATTTATAATTAAAAATATCTGAAACATGGTCTATGGCAAACAAAGGAAAAGTGTAGACAGTGTTTCAACAATGTGCAAAACAATCTGTTATATGATATTTTGGGAAAAGTATGGATAATAACTGTACAAGGTACCATCGGCATACTGCAGAAACTGTCAATTAGAAATGCGTGTGCACCACAATGGACTTGTTTTGCATGCAACGAATTTGAACGATATATCTCCAGCACCCAAATCGTTTTGGCCTAGTTTCTTGATATTTTGTATGATTATTGAAATGTAGTTGAGGTTGAATTTAATTTTCCCTCCTGAAACCCTAACGTAATCATGTCAAAGAGATATTAGAATGTACAGTGGATGTAAAAAGTCTACACACTCCTGTTAAAATGGCAGATTTTTGTCATCTAAAAAAAAAAGAAGCAAAGATAAATCATGTACGAATAAAAAACTTTATTGTGAACTATTAATCTATTGATTAAAGTGAAAAACAATAATGGTACATCTTGACTTAGCAAGATTTTGCCATTCTTCCTTGCAGAAGAATTCTAACTGGTTTGGATTTGGACTTGTTTTGGTGAAGCCATTCTTTTGTTGATCTGGAGGTTTGTCATGCTGAAAGGTCAAATTCCTCTTCATCTTACACAGCAAAATCGCCAGTGTTGATTTAACACCCAGAGTGTTGAATGAACACTCGGCGTTAATTCAGCATTAGGGATTTAACCGTGTAAATTGTTTAAGCAGAAGCCTCAAGGTTTTGTACTAAAATTGACTGGTATTTGGAGATATTCATTACTCCCTCCAGCCTGAGTAAAGCCCCAGTTCCAGTTGAAAAACAGCCTCAAAGTATGATGCTACCGCCACCATGCTTCCCCCGGGGTTATGGTGTTCTTTTGGAAATGTACTGTGTTTATGTTCCACAAATGTTTTGGAATTATGGCCAAAAGCTTTGGCCTCATCAGACCATAACACTATTCCACATGGTTTTGGGAGAAATATTTATTTATTTATTTATCGGTTAAAAAAGGCTTCAGTTTTGCCACTCTACCCCATTACTCAGAGATATGAAGAACTTTAGAGATTGCTTTCACATGTATGGAGCAACCAATACTTGCCAGATATTACTGTAATTCCTTTTAATATTGTTGTAGGCCTCTTTGTATCCTCCCTGACTCTTCTTAGAGGGATGACCTTTGCGTAGTAGTGTCACTGTCGTGCCATATTTTCTGCACTTGTTGGTTACTATCTTTAGTGTTCCATGGAATTTCCAATGCCTTGGAAATTCAGCAGTGAGATCCTGTACCTGCTTTGTAAGCTCATTGTGACCCATGGCTTTTCTAGATGGATGTTACCAACAAGATGTCAAGAAAATCCTATAGCAACAGCTGTACTTTATTTTGGGGTTAATCAATCATTTTAATTGACGACAGGTGTATACTAATTATTATTTAATATGAGTTTGAATATAATTGGTTCATTCTGATCACTGCCACGTTCCCAGTTATAAAAGGGTGTGCACACATTTTTAACCAACCCCCCACACACACACACACACTTAAATGACTCATTGTTTTTCACTTTGATTAATAGGTTATCACTTTACAGTAAAGATAGAAAAGGTTCTGACATGATTTATCTTTGTTTAATTATTATTATTATTATTAGTAGATCACGAACACCCGCCATTTTAACAGGGGTGTGTAGAGTTCTTATATCCAGTGTAATTTTGAAATTCTGGATTTATAATTATTCAAGTATGAAAGTTAATTACATCTGGTACTTATTTATTAGCATGCCTTTAATGTTTGCATTCTATATTATTCATACAGTGCACAAACAGGTGCTGAACAAACGTATTCCTCAGGCAGTAAAGGGCCCAATGCCACCAGTCAGGAAACCCTTGTCAGGTCAGATGATTCTCTTTTTCTGAAAAATATATAGAATAGATAATGGGGTGTTCTATCTATCTACACATCATCTCCAGATGCTAAACCAACTTTCATTATCTCCAGAGTTAAGCAACATGTTAACCTTTCCTTGCTGTTTGATCGAACAATAAGTCAATAAGAGTGTTTTCTAATTATTTTCTTTGTGCAGTGGTGGAGATGCTGAAACAGAAACTGAAAGCTAATCGAGAGCTGGTGGTTCATCGCAGAGTCCAACGGACACGTATACCTGCTATGTCTGGTCTTCCTGTTCATAAGGGTCAGTTGCTACCTAATCATGTGATAAGTTTGCATGTTACATATACCGAAATTCTTATCTAGAATCTGGTCATCTAACGAGGTCTCTCAGATTCTATAATATAGATACTATGATATAAATGCCTGTAATGTTTGTTTTTTAAACAGATACAACAATTGGAGACATTCTCCTTTTACCTATCCACACACACTCAGACTGGAGATTGAAAAACATTATTTTTCTAATATAACTTTGAATTCTGCATCAATTCTAGCTCATGATTACTATTGGTGGATGTTATAACTTTATTTAAAACATAATTCATATTTTTCAGGCATATACATGATTCTTGCTATTTTTCTATCACCTGTATTTGATGAAATTTTTTAACACTCACCTATTTGTCCAAGGAGTTAGTCGAAACAGGATAAGAACACATCCAGGCCAGGAAACAACTTCTTTTCAGTAAATCAATAAATCTGAGTGTTGTAACATAATAGCTAGATCCAAACGTATTGTTTACTCTAAAAATAAGTCTGCGAGTTTTTTTTTAATCAACTGCTTATTCTCTCTATGAAGCAGTGATGATGCTGAAACAGAAGCTGAAATCTAATCGAGAACTGATGATTCATCCCAAAGTCCAAAGGACTATTACACCCGTTATGACTGTACATCCCATCGGTCAGTTGTTAATAAGTGATTTATATTTCATATGAACATATGGCAGTAGATCAAATGTTCCTCACTAGAAGTCTGATGCGAAGCAGAATTACTGTTAGTATTTATTACCATAGTTTAAAGTTACATTTAATTTTCATTGCCTTCTTATATCATCTTTAAGGCTTGGGATCGATGTCTTTTTCACGTATCAGTAATCGGGAATGTTTGGAATTTTACCGGTCATTTTCAAAGACAACAATTTCGGCTGGTGCATCGCATCATTAAATCTATTACATACACCTATACGTCCACTATTAAAACCACCCAGTGTCATATCAGGAAGAAACACTAGATGGAGCTGTTTTCATGTGTCAGAGGAGTTAATTCTCATGTTGAACGTATAATCAGACTTTGAGTCTTTAAATTTTGTGAAGTTTGAGCGCCTCTTCATGACATACAAAAATGCTAATATTAAGACATGAA
Organism: Noturus placidus; assembly: GCA_022414735.1. Lineage (NCBI taxonomy): Eukaryota > Metazoa > Chordata > Actinopteri > Siluriformes > Ictaluridae > Noturus > Noturus placidus. The sequence goes on from JAFFST010046685.1 coordinate 31,860, forward strand.
ACTATCATGAAAAGCTTAGGTTAGTATTCATATGATGATAGAACCCTGTCCAGGGTGTACCCCACCTTGTGCCGGATGCTCCCTGGGATAAGCTCCAGGTTCCCCAGTGATCCTGAAGAAGCATAAGCAGTGTAGAAGATGGATGGATGGATGATGATCGAGGATTTATAGAGTAAACAGCCTTCTGTTGAAATAAGATGAAAGTTGTTTATCAAGATCTTTTCTATACATGGCCAGTGTTTCTTACAACCTCTGCAGTACTTACGAAAGACAGCTTGCAATAAAGTGTTATCCAGATATTATTACCACCTATAAATGCTTCAGTTGCTTTCGCTATCAGCAGCTAGGGTCCATGATCATACGCCTGCAAGTACCGTTCTCTAGCAACCATGACATAGAGTGGGTTACAATCATGGAAGCATGACTCCACATTCCAGCCAGATGGCCAGTGACTCTGAAGCTTCTGGTAAATATTATGCTTAATATTCAAGAATGTTCCAAAATATTATCGTGTTATATTAATCAGTAACAAAAGCCTTCCCATGACCACCACTATGAATTCTGGGATACATCTTAATGTATGAGTATAGAGAAAAAAAATAAAAAATAAAACAAGTGGAAAGCCTTCCCAGAAGAGTGGCGCTTATTATATAGACAACAATGTCCCTGGTTTTAGAATGGGATGTTCAACAAGCACATATGGGTGTGATGGTCAGGTGTCCACATAATTTTTATACACATAGTGTATGCTACAGGTAAAGCAGTGCTTTTAGGAAGATGATAGATAATAGGGATGGCGAGGGAGATTACTTGTGCTCAAATTCTTTGAAGTTAGCATGTGATCCCACCTGTGTGTGTTGTATTTTTATTTTTATTTTTCCAATCTAACCCCATCCCCCCAGAATGAACCATGGATTGTTCATGGCAGGATCTTATCGAAGTTGTTTTTTCAGTACATAGGCTTTCTGTAAGCCTGTCCTCTATAGAAATGACAGTTTGCATTTTATCCGTTTTACAGCTCAGAGTCAAAAGATAGAAAAGTCACCAGCTGAGAATAATACAGGTAGGTGTAGTAAATGCCTACCACGTGAGCTCAAAATAACACAAAAATGAACACATCTTGTGCTCAAGTGTTATCACCCATGTTTTTCAACCCTTTTAGAAATCACAGATGAAAGCCTGCTGTTTCTAAATGAACACCGAGCCGAGTTAATCGTCAAAGTGAAAAACGTGGTCAGGATCGTAGATTACCTTGAGCTATCCAATGAAAACACAGCAATTGTGCGAGCACAGATGACAGACCAGGCCATGATAAGGAAACTTCTGGAATTTACAACCATCAAAGGTGCTGCAGAGCTGCTGATGGAAGTCTTGTTGGAAGAAGAAGGTGATGTCATAGAGGATCTTAAAGACTCCAGTGATGCTGGGGATGATTCTGGGGATGTCCTTAAGAATAATATAGATTAGTGCAGGGGTGCACACACTTTTTTGACTTGCGAGCTACTTTTAACATGACCAGCCAAAGAGATCTACCTACTCTAAAAATGTGAAACACACATACATAGCTCGCCGCTACTGAGGGAATCCTGGTTAGTTTCATCCTCAGCTCGGCTTCCATGTACTTGGCAATGAATCCATTTGCGCTGCCAACCATTGTGGGCGCATCGTCCGTGGTGACCGATATCAATGTGCACACTGGGAGCTGGGTTTTGTCTTTAAAAGACTGAAAAATGTTAACTCAGTGATTTCGCTGGTTAGTCTTTAGTGTTGGTGCATTTGATTGCATATGCGTGGTGAGTGATCTCAGACTGGCTGCCCAGTACATCAATGCTAACATCTATATATATATATATATTTTGGAATGCCGATCTACCCGCAATTCCTTTGCGCTCAACTGGTCGATCGCGATCGACGTATTGTGCACCCCTGGATTAGTGATTCCCCTGGTATTAAAGCTGCAGTACTGAATTTTTGCCTCTCTATCGCAATCTCTGATCTATCCATCCATCGAGAAACAAAAATATCTAAGCAACTGTTGTAAGAGTAAGATACAAACACTCCATCCTCATGCCTAACACGTGATACGATAGCCAGATCTTCCTTCTGTTTACAGACATGACATAACCACACAAAGACGAAAGGTCACGCAAATGATGCCAAACTAGACAGCGAAATCAGACCTGACAGCTCAAATTATACATCACTGTTATAAGCTTACCGTTGCAAAATGAGTTAAAGTAAAAAAAGAATTCTGAACACTGATTATTTTTATATACTTGCAAAATAATAGATTTTTGTCCATTGTTCTCCAAAAAAAAAAGTTCAATACTGCAGTTTTAAATAAAATCTGAAATAAAGTTAAGAATAACTTGTTAAGATCATGTTTTGATAATAGTTACTATAGATAGTGTAGATTGCTTTGGCTGATATATACTATAGATAGAACGATAGATATGTTGATTGATGAATTGTTTGATTAATTTTTGGTATTTTACTAAATTGACCATTTTTAAAAAAGACAAATTAAAAAACAAATATTTTAATATTTCTATTCTTTATGATTTTGATTTAATTAATGAATGACTTTTTCCTCTGGTCCCTGAGAACCCTACACATTGTAGTGAGAGTTTAGGGCTGATTATTTGCTCATGTAAAAATTGAACATGTACAAATCACCAGGTTTATCACTAGGGGGCAATGGCAGCTTAAGAATTGTGGGTCTGTATAGACACGACTTGGAAGTGAATGTGGACAGACAATTCTAGCATTAAAAAAAGATGGGATTGGATAGGATTACACACATGAGACACTGTTAAAGCTGTTAGATAATAAACTGGAGTCAGATGTCAGATAAAAATCTAATTAAAAAACATAAAAATCTAATTACATAAAAAAACTAAACTAAATTAATTGCTAGCTCTTCTACAATAAACAAATAGAAAACAGTGTCTTGATATTTAAACTGAATAGAGGTTTGTGAGAGCCAGGCCAAGCTCGAATCCATTGGCTCATTATCTCCTCAATATGTAAAAGCAATACATGTATTTCAATACATGTATTTCGGTAGAGCGAGTTGTCCAATAATCCCCAATCGTAGGGTTGGTGGTTTGAATCCCGGCCCGGGTGATCCCATGCCGAAGTGTCCTTGGGCAAGACACTGAACCCTAAGTTGCCCCCGATGGCAAGCTAGCACCTTGCATGGAAGCTCTGCTACCATTGGTGTGTGTGTGTGTGTGCTCTCATTTGTAAGTCGCTTTGGATAAAAGTGTCTGCTAAATGTAAATGTAATGTAAAATATATATTAGAATACGACTTTTCTCCTTTTTTTCCATCTTAAAATGGCTTGCTTTTCTCCCACAGACAGCTCTCTGGTCTTCATGTTGGTTTATCCTTTTTAACGACAAATACATTCACATTCACAAATACATTCCATGACATCATAATAAATGTAATCACTGGGAAATTGCTGTCCTATAAAAGGAATAAACTGCTTCAGAATGCGCGCTTCGCGGAAAATAATCCACTCTGAAGCACCCACTGGATTATTTTCCTGTAAACGACACACTACATCATATTTTACTCCTCACATATAAAAATCCACGGTGATGTTGTATACCATTAATAAACCACATACAGGAGAACACAACTACCAACACATGCAAGAAATGCATTAGTAATTAGTAATAGAGGCATGTGGGATTTGAAGTAGCAGCTAATAGTAAGGGTAACTTAATTAAAAAGACAACAGCTTGCTTTAATCAGCGACGTGTTTGTTCAGCTGTAATGGACATCTGTTCTCACAGCACTTGAACTCTAAAAACAGCTTGTACCTACATGTCTGACTAAGCACTCACACTGGATTTTCCTGAAAGTGTTCAGAAAATGTTCATACTGCATTTACTCATTACAATTAATTTTATATATATATATATATATATTGGGGAAAGCAATGGCAAACTACCCCACTACTTCTGCCGACATGCTTTGTGGTTCGCGTTGCTGACATACGTGGGCCGTGAAGTGACCGACGGTCGGTCTCGACTAATCGGTGATATATATATATATATA
>JAFFST010046685.1:61268-72864 GCA_022414735.1 Noturus placidus
CCCCCCCCCCCCCCCCGAGTTGTGAACTCAGTTCAGAGATCAGTGGAAGTATCTATACAGGATGTGCTGGCTGTTTGTAACGAGTCTCATTAAAACGGAATATGATTTCAGCGTTTGCTTGGAAAAGAAAAGGTGCTAGATTTACTAAAGCGTAAGAATGAAGTTGGATGGATGACCTTTGTGATGGGAATGAACTGTGAAGTGTGCGGATTCATAGCTGGTATTTCCTCTGGAGGTTTGAGGAGATATATGGTGTGTGGCGCACTCTCATAAACCTCCATTTACGCCTATTGTAGCTCGTCTCTTCATTGTTCTCCATCTTACAGGAAAAAAAAAGAGAAAGCACAGCAAACGTTCAATGCGCACATGAAAGAGATACTCAAACATCCAGAAACTGATAAACAGGATGTTTACAACCTGCAGTGATTTATGTTTTCATTCACATTATTTAAAAAAATTATTTGGCAAGTGATTTTCATCCAAGCGTCCAGTTCTAATCCACTGCTAAGTTTTTTTCAGGGAATGCAGGCTGCATTTACACAGGACGTTGCTACCTCAGCTGCCACTCCTAGCATACATCATACACACAAAATTAAATGCCACTGCTGACCAGAACTCAACCAAACAAACAGCACAATACCGCAGTGGTTAGATTTGTGGCTCAGAATGAAACCTTTCCTCACAGCCACTCAACTTTCTCACTTAATAACTCAGATTGAAAACCTCAGGGTTCCACAGAATAAAGTACGACTTCGAATCAAACAAATATTTGATGATACCACTAAATCTGATACACTAAGTTTTCAATGTGTCATGAGGCAGACACAGACACGTGAACAGATTATTCATTATTTAAAGTGCTAACGAAACAACCAAAGCCGTGAAAACATGGACCATAAACAGCTACAAAGGAAAGAACGTGCAAATTATGAGCAATACTGTGGCACAAACACACGCTTAACAACGAGATCTTATATAGTGCTGCTAATCAAGATGAAACGAGACACAGGTGAGAGTGCTTAAGGACTTGTGCTGGGGCTGATGGGTAGTGTAGTTCTGCACCTTTTTGGTGCTACCATGACAATTCATAAAGCAACGATTCGGTATTTGATGGCACCTCTGAATCAGCTATGGTACGATATCATGATATTGTATATTTAGAGTAGATGATACGGTGCCCTGGAGCAGAGAGGGTTAAGGGCCTTGCTCAAGGGCCAAAACAGTGGCAGATTGGCAGTGCTGGTGCCCCTGCTCTGGAATTTAGCATCAATTGAATAATTGATAATATTTTGATGATACCATTTAATCTGCTACGATACGATAAAAAATTATTTCAATTCTTAAGGGAACGATTAGATGTGTGATGATACGACTGACTCTGCTACAATAAGATTTCAATGACGATGACGGCGAGAAGGACCATTATAAGAATCCGATTCATGGAAAATCTGTTCAATTACTTACAAGTCAGTTTTAAATATTAAAAAAAAATGTTTTTACACATCAGTTGTCCCCTTCCCCCCTCCCTTTTTTTTTAGATGATGCCATTACTCTTGCAAGATAGTTTAGCTTATGAGGCAGCTGCATTGCTGCTGCAGAAGATGACCAATCATGGATAGCCATGAGATAGTAATTGGTGCACTTATATAGCGCTTTTATCCAAAATGCTTTACACTCTGTCTCATTCACCCATTCACACACACACCAATGGTACAGAGCTGCCATGCAAGGTGCTAACTTGCCATCGGGAGCAACTTGGGGTTCAGGGTCTTGCCCAAAGACACTTCGGCATGTGGAGTCATACGGGTCAGGAATCGAACCGCCAACCCTACGATTATTGGACAACCCGCTCTACCGACTGTGCCACAACCACCCCACACAGACACCCTAAAGGTAGCTGTGCCTTAAGACAACAGTTGCTAAGAACAGCTTGAACAGGTGTCCAATCTAATGCGGAAAGATCCGGTGTGGGTGCAGGTTTTCATTCCAACCAAACAGGAGCCACACCTGATTCCAACTGATTCATCAGATGATCCTGGCTTTCAATATTCTCAGGTGCATCTTCTGATTGGTTGGAATGAAAACCTGCACCGGCTTTTTCCCGGATCAGATTGAACACCCCTGGTTTACACTCAAAATATATATCCTTATATCTTGATATCCTGTACTGACTGATTTAATAACCGTAAGAACGATCTGGAAAGGTACTTTTAAAGCTTTATCCCTTTTAATCCCTAAGTGACATGTACTGAACTTCCTGGTTGGCTCATGTGACAAATGTGTGAGTTTTGTGTTACCATGACATCATTTCCAAAATGGCGGTCTGTCTGGTTGGCACATATTGTAGTGTCAACAATTCTTTTTTAAAAAGGCTTGTTTTTGTTACCAAAAAGATATGTTTCAACCCATTTAACAATTGTAATGTTTTAATGACATAACAACCGAGTCTAATGCAATTCCATCAGGAAAAAGTGAAAGATTAAAACTAATCAATGTTTAGAACCAAGAAAGGTTTGTACTAAATATCACATTTAGTACGACAATATAAGCGAGCAACAAATGTGTTTATTTGTTTGCTCGTCTATGAGCACATGAACATGCCCAATAGTGACCTTGCATTACACACAAAGAATATCTTTTTAAATTTGATTAGACTTCTTCGCTCATGATCATGAACTGCTACTGGATACCGAGAGCTGATATTCATTTTGTCCATTTTAGTAGAATATTACCATCAATAATTACAACTAATTACAATTAATCACCACTAATCGCTTAATTAACAGTTAATATTGTTTGTGCCCCAGCATTTGATGGCTTTCTTGGGTGGAGTCAGGATGAGTATGTGGATTTAGGAACATTATTTTTTTTTCTTTTTTCCCTACATGTACAGTGCCTTGCGAAAGTATTTGGCCCCCTTGAACTGTTCGACCTTTTGCCACGTTTCACGCCTCAAACATAAAGATATAAAACTGTAATTTTTTGTGAAGAATCAACAACAGGTGGGACACAATCATGAAGTGGAACCAAATTTATTGGATATTTCAAACTTTTTCACACCAAACATGTGGAAGAAGGTGCTCGAACTTTTTGGCAACAATGCAAAACGCTATGTTGGCGTAAAAGCAACACAGTTCATCACCCTGAACACACCATCCCCACTGTCAAACATGGTGGTGGCAGCATCATGGTTTGGGCCTGCTTTTCTTCAGCAGGCACAGGGAAGATGGTTAAAATTGATGGGAAGATGGATGGAGCCAAATACAGGACCATTCTGGAAGAAAACCTGATGGAGTCTGCAAAAGACCTGAGACTGGGACGGAGATTTGTCTTCCAACATGACAATGATCCAAAACATAAAGCAAAATCTACAATGGAATGGTTCACAAATAAACATATCCAGGTGTTAGAATGGCCAAGTCAAAGTCGAGACCTGAATCCAATCGAGAATCTGTTGAAAGAACTGAAAACTGCTGTTCACAAACGCTCTCTATCCAACCTCACTGAGCTCGAGCTGTTTTGCAAGGAGGAATGGGCAAAAATTTCAGTGTCTCGATGTGCAAATCTGATAGAGACATACCCCAAGCAACTTACAGCTGTAATCGCAGCAAAAGGTGGCGCTACAAAGTATTAACTTAAGGGGGCTGAATAATTTTGAGTGTTTCATAAATGATTCGTAGAAATTTTAGGATGTATACATCCATCCATAATTGCGATTCTACGCTCGGAACCTTAGGGTCACCAAAACATTTCATTTAAGGGTAATTGTTCTCCTAAATTGAAGCAGAGAACCTGAATAACAACTCAAGGAGATCTGTTAAATCTGTTAAATCCTTAGACTCAGTTCAGTAAACATTCAGCTGTTACATTTAATCATTAAACATAATAATAATAATAGCACCATGTAATGATTCATATAAAACGCTAATTCTTGCACTTTTCGCTTACATTCTTTAAAGACCACTCATGTCCTTGACTTTCTGTTGCTGTCTCGTTTGAACTTTAAGTTCAAATATTCATCTTAGCATTGGAGTTAGGTTTTAGCGTTCAGGAAAATCCCTTGATAACTCAGCTTAGACTTTCTTCAAACCGTGTTTCACCTAAGCAGGATTTTTCAAGGCAATAATGTTAATTGAACTGCTCAGAGATGCGCACTAAGGTGGGAGATATGATGAGTTTTTCCTCACACATGCTGGAGCAAATTACTGATGGAGTAACGTTCGTGCCACTGCTCAGATGAAGCCAAAGGTAAAGCAAATATACTCGTGTAAAATAACTGAACCCTGAGAGACACCTCTTGGGGTGTGCTATTATAGGAAAATAATCAGTGATGGGGTGTTTTTATGAAGTGAAGTTTTATTACGTAGAGCATCCGAAATACAAAATGGATAGAAATGGTAATGTGTTAGAAGAAGTGCACGAATATATATTTGTGATTTGAATTTCAGCCAGCATTATTGACAGAGCTGATGTTTTAGAAACTTTATCAACACCTTTTGACCAGTCATGTTTGAGAATTCAGCAGTGCTGTGGTATAAGTGCACTTAGTATCTTGTACCTAATTAACCGTCCACTCAGTGTGGAGAGAGATAAAAAGCAAAGGTGTGAAGAGAATTACTAATGATGTCACTCTTGTCGCTCAGACTCACTCTCTCTCTCTCTCTCTCTCTCTCTCTCTCTCTCTCTCTCTCTCTCTCCCTCTCTCTCTACAGCATGTTTGTCTGTGTGTGAAAGCGAGAAAGAATGAAATACCGAGATATATTGCCATGGTGATGGAAGTCTTTGCTTCAGATTCAGTAATGGTTCACTCAGCCACCTGTTGTCTTCTTTTTTCAGTTTTATCGCTCCGTTGTTCCACTGTAGAAGACAATCTAGACATTGTAAATTCAGAACAAACTACTAGAGATAGATTTAAATCAGCTAATTTGTGCGTCCGGATGCGTCACTTACCTGGGAAAGAGATGGCACCAGGATGCACTATGGGAAGAAGGCAAGACAGCAGAGGCTGTGTGATGCTCTGGGCAATGTTATGCTAGGAAACCTTTGAGCCTGGCATTCATCTGGATGTTACTTTTATATATACCACCTACTTAAACATTGTTGCAGACCATTGTTGCAGTCGTATACAGACGAGGTATTTGAGGTTTTGTTTAATCAACTGCATAGTTATTTTTGAAGGGAAAACATTTATTTTGACATTGATGCATGCAACCCGTTCCAAGAAGAGATGTGGCGGGGAAATTTAGGACCAATTGCTATGTGACTACTTGAAATAAGAAGGTGAGGTGATCGTCTAATCATAGTGTAGAAGGAGCCTCCAAAAAAGCCTAGTCCTTCAAGAGCAAGGACGGGTCGAGGCTTGATGATCTGCCAACAGAGGCATCAGCGAATAATCCAACACTTTGAGAGTTTCAGCTTCTACAGCGCACAATATAATTAAAAGATTCAAGGAATCCGGTCTGATCTGGGTGCGAGGCCGAAAAGCACTTCTGAATGCGTGTGATCTCCGATCCCTCAGACGTCACGGTCTTAAAAACAGTCAAGAGTCTGTAATGGAGATCGTGACATGGGCTCGGGAATACTTTGGTAAACCTTTGTCAGTCGACACCATTCGCCGCTGCATCCACAGATGGGAAGCAGTAAAGCAGAAGCCATACGTCAACACTGTCCAGAAGCACCGCCCACTTCTCTGGGCTCGGTCTCATCTGAGACAGACAGTAGCACAGTGGAATCTTGTTTTGTGGACCGACGAGTCGACAATTCAAATAGTTTTTGGTCAAAACAGCCGTCGTGTTCTTCAGGCTGAAGAGGAAAAGGACCATCAGAGCTGTTATCTGCGTCAGGTCCAAAAACCAGAGTCTGTCATGGTATGGGGGCGTGTCAAGGCACATGGCATGGGTAACTCGCACATCTGTGATGGCACCATTAATGCAGAAAGATATGTACAGTGTTTGTAGTATAGGGGGAGCAGACGTCCCACTTTGTATTGTAAATGTACAGCATTTTAGTCCTTTGTCCTGCATCCTGCAACTTGAAATGATGTCCTGCATTTTGATCGGAAATAAAGACTCAAGTCAAATTTGAACATAACGTGCTTGAGTGCCGGTTTGCGAATAGAGGGCGGAGCCCGAGAAGGTGAGTGGTAAGGATTGCACATCTGCAGGGAATTAGACTCATGAATGTTCTGTGTTGCAGTGAGCAAAGTAAATGAATCAAAAAGAGAGAGACTGGCACCTCGAAAGACATAGAAGCAACCAGCACAGTGTGTGTGCACGTGAAAAGCGAGGGTAAAAGATAAAGGATATATCGCCTTTTGAGTTGTTTCAAGCCTGCCTCCAGCTTCCTTATTCCCTACCTGAAACTAGAACAGTGTTACACTAAGCTTTTAATTATTTCTTCTCATATTTCTGCGATAATATTTCAGCATGTACAAACAAATAGGCAGAAAACATCAGTTGCATCGCTGACGAAGCAAACGTCCTCAGGATGTGGTGGCCAAATCTGACATTCATCCAGTGGCTGTGAAGAAAGTATTGAAGCCTGTCATCGTGCATGGTGTCTGTGCAGAACAAAAAAAAAGGCGTTTTCCAAATATTGGGTGTTTTCAAAACGGGATAAGCTTTTACCTGATTTGTTAAAATAATGCTAAATAATGGCTGAACACGTATTCGTTCTGTAGACAAGCAGCTTTCACTCAAACTGGACACACGTCATTTCAGGACATATAAATCCTTTTTTTACCCCACTAAATAATTTTTACGCAGTAATGTTTCGCTTTGTTGCATTGTTTGATACAACAGGCATAAATAGAAACTGGACGAGTACACATGTTTCTTATTCATTTAGATACGCACCTTTGGTGCTTGGCCCCCTAATAATTGCTCCACACTTCAAATTATTGTATTGGCAACATGCTAGATTTGACACAAATCCCACCTACAAAAAATTATAATCTCAAGTGACAAGTAATAAAAATTTCCTTGGTCAAAGTCTCAAGCCCATAGTGACTTGTTGACAGATAGTCATAAATAATACGGCAAAAATAAGACTGCAAAGAGAAAGACATTTCTGAAATTGTGTAAAATAAATTTGAGCACATTTACAAACATAACAGTGTATACACTACTTTCCTTTAAATGGTCTGTGAGATTTGGATGAGCTTTCACAACGTTTTCCTATCAGCATTTGTGCCAAAGTGCTTGCACCTGTACTCGATCCATCAGCCCGGAAGAAGCGTGTTAGGAATCGAGGAAGCCTTAGAGTCAGAGGCCGAGTCAGCAACAAATTTACTATCAAGCTCTGGCTATTCATTATACCAGGGCTCCGTAACTGGTGGACACAGCTGTACTTACTAAAAATATGTAGCAGAGCAGATAAACATTTTAATAAAACTGTCCGCTGTTCAGTGTCTGAACATGAACCAGCTCGACTTTATACTGTAGCAGCGCTATTGGTATAATGCTTAGTGAATGCTAGCCCGTGTAACCCTGAAGGACAAAGTTGATAGTTTCATTCATGCAGACATTTAGATAAACCTGGCTAATAATGAAGGATATAATATACTGTAATTGTAATGTAATCCACATGAATAACAGTGTCATTTATTTGAGGCACATGGCAGACATCCTTATCCAGAGCGAATTACATGTAATGCATTTATACAACTGAGCAGTTGATTGTTAAGGGTCTTACTGAGAGGCCAGCAGTGGCTGGTTGGTAATGCTTGCTCGACTATTAATGCTGATTTCATGATTTGGACTGATGAAGTAATCAGCAGTGTGAAATGAACTTCAGTAATTATGAAGTAAACATTCACATCCCCCCTTGTCCCATGTTCTCATTAAAATAAATTACGGCCTTCATTAGCGGATCCGACACTCTGCCTGCTCTCCTTCCTGTTCAGCGCCATTTACTTCCTGCTGAAGAGTCACACTCAAATAGAGCTGGCAAACTAATGAACATCTCTATTCCTCTCTCTCTATTCTTATTTCTCAGTCCCTCTTTTTCTATTTCTCTTACAACTCCTGTATATCGTTCTCTGTGCATTTTTACCCCTCTTTTTTAAATTCTACATCATCTAAGTGATTCCAAGTGATCCTCTGGGTTCCACTGGTTAAGTTGTGCAACATCACATCAGAAGACACAGTATCTCACAAAAGTGAGTACACCCCTCACATTTGTGTAAATATGTGATGATATCTTTTCATGTACAACACTGAAGAAATGTCACTTTGCTACAATGTAAAGTAGTGAGTGTACAGCTTGTGTAACAGTGTAAATTTACTGTCCCCTCAAAATAACAACACACAGACATTAATGTCTAAACCGCTGGCAACAAAAGTGAGTACACCCTTAAGTGAAAATGTCCACATTGGGCGCAATTAGCCATTTCCCCTCCCACTCCCTTATACTGGTCAGTGGAAGTTCAACATGGCACTTTATGGCAAAGAACTCTCTGAGGATCTGAAAGAAAGAATTGTTGCTCTACATAAAGATGGCTTAGGCTATAAGAAGATTGCCAAGACCCTGACACTGAGCTGCAGCACGGTGACCAAGACCATACAGCGGTTTAACAGGACAGGTTCCACTCAGAACAGGCCTCGCCATGGTCCACCAAAGAAGTTGAGTGCACATGCTCAGGGTCATATCCAGAGGTTGACTTTGGGAAAGAGACGTACGAGTGCTGCCAGCATTGCTGCAGAGTTTGAAGGGGTGGGAGGTCAGCCTGTCAGTTCTCAGACCATACACCGCACACTGCATCAAATTGGTCTGCATGGCTGTCATCCCAGAAGGAAGCCCACAAACAGTTTGCTGAAGACAAGCAGACTAAGGACATGGATTACTGGAACCATGTCTTGTGGTCTGATGAGACAAGATAAACTTATTTGGTTCAGATGGTGTCAAGCGTGTTTGGCGGCAACCAGGTGAGGGGTACAAAGACAAGTGTATCTTGCCTACAGTCAAGCATGGTGGTGGGAGTGTCATGGTCTGGGGCTACATGAGTGCTGCCTGCACTGTGGAGCTACAGTTCATTGAGGGAACCATGAATGCCAACATGTACTGTGACATACTGAAGCAGAGCATGGTCAGTATGCAGTATTCCAGCATGATAACGACCCCAAACACACCTCCAAGACGACCAATGCCTTGCTAAAGAAGCTGAGGGTGAAGGTGATGGACTGGCCAAGCATGTCTCCAGACCTAAACCCTATTGAGCATCTGTGGGAAGGAGCATCAAATGGAAGGTGGAGGAGCACAAGGTCTCGAACATCCACCAGCTCCGTGATGTCATCATGGAGGCGTGGAAGAGGACTCCATTGGAACCTGTGAAGCTCTGGTGAACTCCATGCCCAAGAGGGTTAAGGCAGTGCTGGAAAATAATGGTGTCCACACAAAATATTGACACTTTGGGCTCAATTTGGACATTTTCACTTAGGGGTGTACTCACTTTGGTTGCCAGTGGTTTAGACATTAATGTGTGTGTGTCGAGGGGACAGTAAATTTACACTGTTACACAAGCTGTACACTCACTACTTTACATTGTAGCAAAGTGTCATTTCTTCAGTGTTGTACAAGAAAAGTTATTAGATATTTACACAAATTTGAGGGGTGTACACACTTCTGTGAGATACTGTAAATATCCAAAAATTTCTTGAGCATGGAAAATCTTTATATATCATTGTTATTTCCACACTTCTCTGATCTGAAAACACAAAGCTTCGCTTTGGATGATACCATCTCTTTGATTTTTCTTTCCTGAAACATATACAAACACTAAAAAAAAGCAGTGAGTAGGAAAATTAATGTCTAAGCACACATCCTAACCCCAAAGCAAAATTAAGTCCCTTTCAGGGAAAGATGAGGAGGGCATACTGGTGGCCAGAAAATTACAGGAAGTTCCCACGCTACATCAAACCCATCAGTCACATCCATCTGGGATGGTTCTTTCCAGTACATTCTTCATCACTCCATGTGTTCTCTACTGAAAGAAGAGGAACTTGTATGAATTCCATTGGGATTATGGTAAACCTGTTGTGTGTGCGAGTTTGTGAGTGAGTGAGCGAGAGAGACTGGGTTCCTCTTGGTTTTATTCCACACTGTTAGTCATGCTTATGCATCATGTCTTCTCATAGGCTTGGCTGCATTGCTGTTGGCCAGTGGAAGCATTGACAGACACTTGAGAACGAAGAGTCAGATTAAAAACTATGCTAATTAGGTTTTGTTTTCATAGTCTTCCATAAGCTGGTCATACTTTGAGAAGGGGTTCAGTTAGTTGCTGTACTAAAGTTGTCCTAAGAATTGTTAAGATTGTCCCTTGCAAAGACTCTTGTTCCCATTCACAACTGGTGCTTGACCACGACCCCTTACCTCCTCCTGACCCCACCCACCCACCTCCCACTTGCCCAGGCTCACAACCAGCTTCTGGTTTCAGCACACATCCCCTTCATGCTACTTCCAGTTTTATTGCATTTCTTTTAGTACAAGTTATGTCCCTTGAGCCCAACTGGAACTTGTGACTGTCCTTATGACGTTAATCCCAACATAAACAGCATCTTTCCTGACGTTATCAAGCCTAGGAATTTCCCAGAAACACAACTGATTATGACTCTCTGATGATGAACTGTCTTACAACACAATTATTATGACACAATTGACATATGATATATATCATGACCAAAGACACTTCCTTCCTTGATTCAAAACCTGGTTCAGTGCCCTCATATGCAATCAAGGTGGAGATCTAGGTTGGACGTAACAGGTGAGATGAGATGCACACTTAACTCAGTCACTCTCCTGACTCTGTGAATCATTATTATCAGAATAAAAAAAATGAAGTAAAGCAGTAAAAAGTAAGACTGAATGTTCCATCTTTTAACGTATAGCAATTAAGTATATATGCGACGCAGGTAAAAGAAACTAGTTTTAGAAATGGAGCTTCAAAGGTGAGGGAGGGATCAAAGATGATGCCTACATTTTTTAACAGTACTAGATGATTTAATGAGAGTGCCATCAATGTCAAAAGTAAGGTCATAGAGGGTGTTTTTATTACATATTGGTGTTCCGATAATAATGATCTCAATTTTGTTTGTGTTAAGTTTTTTAAAAATTGAAGGTAAGCCATCCTTTCATTTCACTGGCACATGCTGATAGTGGACCAACAAGCGAAATAGGATAGTGGAACAATAATTATAATCTTTTCTCTCCCTCTCTCCTTCTGCCGAGCTACACATGAGTTTATGGAGATGTTGGAGATCCTGGTCCTTTCTGCTCCCCGGACCTGCATGATCGGTCTCGGATGTCCTACTTCTGGATGGACCTCTCATCTACTCCAAATCCAGACTGCTGGGACAAAGGCTTCTTCTAAGCCAAACAGATTACATATAGATCAATAATTCTATTGTATTCTTCCTGTTTCGTCATGTGCAGCAGTAAAAGACCTTGGAGTGATTATTGACTCCAGTTTTTCAGTTGATGCTCATGTAGATAATATTACTAGTGTAGCCTTCTTTCATCTAAGAAATATATTACATTTACATTTATTCATTTAGCAGACGCTTTTATCCAAAGCAACTTACAAATGAGAGCACACTCACAC
>JAFFST010046685.1:73902-91643 GCA_022414735.1 Noturus placidus
TTACTCACATACAGGAAAGATATCAGGATCACTAGCAAAAAAAAAAAAAAAACAACCTCTGAGCTTGTGCCTTAACCCAGAAATATGTAAAGTACAATGTACAAGCCCAGGAGACTGGTTCAACACAACCCCTTGCTAAATCCATTACATGAATCACTGCCTGAAGTCATGAAGTCCTCTGATTACTGAATGACTCTTATAACATCAGACTGGTCAGGTGGGTATCTGATGGTCAGCCAAAAGGTTAACCTCTGACTCTCACATTACTTGATCATTAGCTATTGAGCTAAAACAGAGCAGCGGCCTCCAAGCCGAGCCTAAGAAAACTATCAGCGTGTCCAAGATTTCAAGAACTACACACTTATTTGTGATCAGAACAAATTATTTTCAAGTTTTACTTAATAAATGGAAGTCAGTGTGTTATTATCCTGTTTGTCTGCAGCTAAACTCAATCTAAATTATTTTAGCTTTCTTTCAATGGTTTTCATTCTTGCCTTCTTCTCAGTGTGCTAGATTAATCTTAATAAAAATACAGTTACTCAATATATTCGATATATTGAAGGAAGGAACCAGAAGAAAGAAAGAAGAAATCTTCAGATGAACAGGATTAAAGAACAGATTAAGAAGAAAAATAATATATGCAATAATCAGTTCAAGGATGATAAAAGAAACAATGGCGGTGTGTGTGTGTGAGTGAGAGAGAGAGAGAGAGAGAGAGAGAGAGGGAGGGAGAGAGGAAGACAGAGAGAGATCAAGCAAGACAGACAGACACAGAGTGAGAGAGAGAGACACAGAGAGAGAAAGAGAGAGAGAGAGAGAGAGAACGAGCAAGACAGACAGACACAGAGAGAGAGAGTGAGAGAGAGAGAGAGAGAGAGAGAGAGAGAGAGAGACAGATGCATGAACTGGGTCTAATATTTTTGGTAACAATTTCTATGAAGGCCCTCGGTATAACACCCTATTGTACTAAACCATTCTGAACTTTTTATAACATGTTATATGTGTATGCTGCCTTATGAATGCATTATATCTTCAATACTAAGCAAAAACAACAACAACAACAACAACAAAAAAGTGTGCGTTCTTGATTATCTCACTGGCATTATTTATTTATTTATTAAAGAATAAAACTCAAATCATGTCTCATAATATGGGGTTTCTTTGGTATTGATGATATGATGTGTAACGAACACTAGTTATTATGCACCGTGCTAACAATTCATAACTCATAATGAAGATACATGAAATGTACAGTGCATCCGGAAAGTATTCACTTTTTCCATTTCACTTTCCCCACATTGTTATGTTACAGCCTTATTCCAAAATGGATTAAATTCATCATTTTCCTCAAAATTCTACAAACAACAATACCCCGTAATGACAACTGAAAGAAGTTTGTTTGAAATCTTTGCAAATTTACTAAAAATAAAAAGCAAAAAAAAAAAAAAAAAAAAAAAAGCACATGTACATAAGTATTCACAGACTTTGCTCAATACTTTGTTGAAGCAGCTTTGGCTCCAATTACAGATTCAAGTCTCTTTTGAGAATGATGCTACAAGCTTGGCACACCTATTTTTGGGCAGTTTATCCATTTCTTCTTTGCAGGGCCTTTCAAACTCCATCAGGTTGCATGGGGTGCACAGCCATTTTCAGATCTCTCCAGAGATGTTCAATCGGGTTCAAGTCTGGGCTCTGGCTGAGTCACTCAAGGACATTCACAGAGTTGTTATCTTGGCTGTGTGTTTAGGGTCGTTGTCCTGTTGGAAGATGAAGGTCCATAGCGCTCTGGAGCAGCTTTTCATCAAGGATGTCTCTGTACATTGCTGCATTCATCTTTCCCTCGATCCTGACTAGTCTCCCAGTTACTGTCACTGAAAAACATCCCCACAGCATGATGCTTCCACCACCATGCTTCACTGTAGGGATGGTATTGGCCAGTGATGACTGGTGCCTGGTTTCCTCCAGACATGACACTTGCCATTCAGGCCAAACCGTTCAATTTTTCTCATGGTCTGAGAGTCCTTCAGGTGCCTTTTGGCAAACTCCAGGCGGGCTGTCATGTGTACTGAGGACTGGCTTCCATCTGGCCACTCAACCATACAGGCCTGATTGGTGAAGTTCTGCAGAGATGTTTGTTCTTCTGGAAGGTTTTCCTCTCTGCACATAGACACGCTGGAGCTCTGGCAGAGTGACCATCGGGTTTTTGCTCACCTCCCTGACTAAGGCCCTTCTCCCTCAATCACTCAGTTCTAGGAGGAGACTCTAGGAGGAGTCCTGCTGGTTCCAGACTTCTTCCATTTATGGATAACGGAGGCCACTGTGCTCATTGAGACCTTTAATGCTGCAGAAATGTTTCTGTACCCTTCCCCAGATCTGTGCCTCGATATAATCCTGTCTCGGAGCTCTACAGACAATTCCTTGGACTTCATGGATTGGTTAGTGCTCTGACATGCATTGTTAACTGTCGGACCTTGTATAGACAGGTGTGTGCCTTTCCAAATCATGTCCAATCAACTGAATTTACCACAGATGGACTCCAATCAAGTTGTAGAAACATCTCAAGGATGATCAGTGGAAACAGGATGCACCTGAGCTCAATTTTGAGTGTCATGGCAAAGGCTGTGAAAACTTATGTACGTGTGCTTTTTCTGTTTTTTATTTTTAATAAATTTGCAAAGATTTAAAACAAACTTCTTTCATGTTGTCATTATGGGGTATTGTTTGTAGAATTTTGCGTAAAATAATGAATTTGATCCATTTTGGAATAAGACTAACATAACAAAATGTGGGGAAAGTAAAGGGCTGTGAATACTTTCCAGATAGACTTTATGTACCAAATTATTATCCATCCATCCTCTACCGTTTACTCCTTTTTCAGGGTCACGGGGATCCCAGGAGGCATCGGGTACAAGGTAGGGTACACCCTGGACAAGGTGCCAGTCCATCACAGGACACAATCACATACACACTCACACCCCCATTCATACACTACGGACACTTTAGACACGACAATCAGCCTACCATGCATGTCTTTAGACTGGGGGAGGAAACCGGAGTACCCGGAGGAAACCCCCGACACACGGGGAGAACATGCAAACTCCGCACACACGGCCCACACATGGAGGTGTGTGGCAGACGTGCTAACCACTAAGCAACCAAATTATTATCATCATTTAAAATAAATAAATAAATAAAAATATCAAAGAGCTTTTTATTATAAATAGACGTGTTTATGACTGAAACAGGACCTTCACTACGATACGGATAATACAAGAGTGTATGTTATTTGATTTATTGCTGGCCTCGATGGCAGGTCGGAATCCGTTACATAGGGTAAGTAAACAAAGTGTGACTTAAAGTAACTCTGACTTTCCTTTACAAGTGAAATATTTCTCTTTCAGCTGTACCGAAGACTGCATTAGAAAAATGAATTAAAGGGAAGACTTTGCTCGCGTCGCTGATGTACGTTATACCTCCTTTTCCACATCACGTCCTTCATAACGAGTGAGCAGGAAACAGTGTGAATGAACTTTAATCGGTCGAGATGATAACTGACCAGAGAGGGTTATTTTTGTTGTTTATTTATTTTGCGCCATAGATTATCATTTCATGTTGTAGAAGATGACTTGTTGAGTGGGAGTGTAGTTCAGTTTCAGGTTTAAAGCCAAGATTCCGGTGTTGCTTGTGTATTTTGGTCTACCATCACTGGAAAGATTCATTGGGTAATAGTGGAAAGGATTGACTTTGTATGAGGCACATGTTTGAGTTTGCTAAAGTTTGTATATATATATATATATACACACACACACACACACACACACACACACACACACACACACACACACACGTTATCACTTGTAATTGCTCCGTTGACATTTCCTGTGTCTCTGAGAGCACTTCATGTAGACATGTTTATCTTGATGTGTGGGACAGACATGCCTGAGTCAACAGGGGAAATGTAGTACAGCATCATATGAGTTGAGGATTGTTTTTTTTTTTTTTTAAATAAATTATTATTAAGAGGTGGAAGGTCTTCAGTCTTTGCTTGAAATCCAGATCATTCCACCACCTGAGTGGTGATGCAGGTCTTTCTTGTGTCTTCCCAACTAATTTGCTAAAAACGCCACGCAATAAAACATATCTATCCAAAGTGGTTCAAAAGTATCTGAATTCTTTTGGAAAGCAAGTCACATGATCAACTGTTGATCTGACTGTTGATCCAGATTCACTTGTTACATCAACAAACTGTAAGTACTCCAAGCAAAGCAATGAATCATTCGAACTCACCCTTTACTCATAATTACTTTCATAAAATCAATTTACAGCTCCTATGATAATTCACACGCTATAGATCGATCACTTGGACAATTCTTAAGTCCAAGTATCTGCGCATCTGACCCCAGGCCTGCTGTTTTTACATCATCTGATAATTTACAGCCTCATGAATCTCTGCAGCGTGTAATAATACTGGCAAAGACCATTTCCTGTCTCACTGCACAAACCGCCATCCGTCTCGGATCCTCTCCAAACACCCGCCACTTCCTCTGAAAAACTGGCGATGGCTCTGGTGTTTTCTCCAGAGAGTATTTCATCTGCTTTTATTTCTCCGTGCTGCAACGTGATGCCGCTGTGCTGTTCTCCCTCACCTATGTCAGCGATAGCTTTTATCATTCATCGGCAGAGTGCTACCAATAATCACATTCACACCCACCAAAAAACAAAAACCCGTGGCAGGGGAACAATGCCAATGTTAGCGAGTCATTCTCGTACGTTTCATCTGCGTCATAGGCGAACAGAAATTATGTGACACTTGAGCAGAGGACATTTGTAATCCTCATAGCAGGGTTTATGATTCCTACAGGTCACCATATGAAGACGCAGGCATGTGCCTTCAGTGATGGATTAGAAATCCTGTTAGTGAGTGAGAGAGTGTGTGAACTGTTTTTCTCAAACAATGAAATCAAAATGTGTCTAAACCCTTGCGGTTTAGAAATGGTATGAAGAATATTGCAGACACAAATTAGAAGCGAACTATAATTATTTGGCAATAATTCATAGGAAGAAGTTCCAAATACTAGTAAAGCTCCTATAAACCAGTATCTATCTATCTATCTATCTATCTATCTATCTATCTATCTATCTATCTATCTATACACACACACACACACATCAATATGTACATGGACACTTGACCATCGAACATCCAATTTCAAAACCATGAACATTAATATGGAGTTGCTACCCCCTTTGCTGTTAGAACAACCTCCACTCAAAGTCTTTTCACTAGATTTTGGAACATGACTGTAGGGATTAGTGCTCATTCAACCACACGAGCATTAGTGGGGTCAGGCCAGGGATTCTGGGGTGCAGTTGGTGTTCCAGTTCATCTCAAAGATGTTGAGTGTTGAGCTGAGGGGTGAAAAGTGGGGTTGAGGGTATATACAAAGACATTCTATACAACTGAGTGCTTCCAAGTTGATTGCAGAAGTTTGAGGAAAGCCTACATACAGTATGAATGAGTGTGATGGTCACGTGTCCACATACTTTTGGCCCTAAGAAGAAGAAAAAACAAACAAACAAACAAACAAACAAAAAACTCAATTCAAATGCATTTTAATTTGAGTACTGATAGAGATCAATGTCAGGTTTTGAGCTGGAAGCAGATGCAAGTGCAGAGAAATATTTAGTAGGCGAAATGAACTCTAGAACCCGAACAATACCTCGGGAAACATGGAAACATACATGAAACATGACGTAAGGTGACAATGAGTGTTACCAATGACAAATCTTTAATACAAGTGCTCTTAAGATGACTCAGGTGCGTGTGTGTGAAGTGCAGGGGCTGATGGGAATCATAGTGGTTGGCAGGGTTTCCTCACACCTCCAGGGTTAGGGGTTTGAATTCAGTCTCCCGCCATTTGTGTGCTGAGTTGCATGTTCTCCCAGTGCTTTGGGGGCCTCCTCGATGTACTCTGGTTTCCTCCCCTGGTCCTTCGACACGCGGTGTAGGCTGACTGACACTTCCAAATTGTCCACTGTGTGTGTGTGTGTGTGTGTATTATATATGAGTGTGATTGCACCCTGTAATGGGGTGTCCCCAATCTTGTTCTCTGGGACATGTTCCCCAGCGACCCTAGGTGTAGGATCAGCGGAATGTATGGATCGGTTTCTTTTATGCAGGAGAAAAAAATTCCAACAGAACCCAAAAAGTCATTTGGTATTACTGTACCCAAAGATAGGACTGTAGTCAAGACCACCATTGTCAAATCCAAGAGCAGGACTAGTCGAGATCGAGTCCGTTTGAAGAGGGTCGAGGCAAAGTCAAGATCGAGATCAGGTGAAAGCAAAAGCCAAGATTGGGACCGAAAATGATCAGATTCTTTTTGAGTCCAGGTCTTTTACTTCATCTACTTGGCTACATTTGTACATCATTTTTAATCTTTATTCTGTTTTCTAGAAGACGGAAAAATTGGACTTGAATCATATCGCTGTACCAACACATTCGACCTCTGATATTAAACCCATTTCCCTCCTGAAGAGAATTAAACAAACACCCGTCCTGTCCTGAACCGCAGCCGTGATGATCTATCCATAATATTTAATCGTCTGGCCTGAGTGAACATTCAGTTTTTATCCTCCTGACTGCATTGTGTAGACAGCTGTACACTCAGCTCATCCCCGTACTCTGGGGAACGCAACAGGGGGTCACGAGTCTCCTCTGAATACGTCATTAAATATTAGATTGGAAATCTTTTCCTTTTATTTGTTTAACAGACCGCCCTCCGACAGTGCACCGGGGGACAGTTTCAGATTGGGGGAATTTGTTCTTCTCAAAACAACTCGCAAAAGAAGAATGTTTCTTGTAAGAGGAAAAAAAAATAAATAAATAAAAAAATCTTGACTGTGTCCATCTGAAGACCAGTGAAGTAGCACATGCACTTGTTCGTTCATGTTTTAAATCTTCCTACTGTGGTCATGATTTACAATAATCACTGACAGGGTGGTCGGAGTTATAATGAGTTAATGTTGCAGCTCTGAAATGGATTATTTTCTTATAACAGCATGTTCTGAAGTAGTTTGTCGTCCTCTTAGACCCTACAACAGCCATTTGAAAATTATTACAATTGTGCCATGAAGAGGTCATAAAAATTTAAGTTAGAGCTTTTTCATCTGACTGTTAAAATGCACTGACACTGGAGACTCCTTCCATAAAATGCTCAGTAAACATTCTCCACACAGAGAACTACACCATATCCGTGATTATAGCTTTTAACTTTGTTAAATAACATTTTCAGTCTTTGTTTTACACTTTAAAATTATCTTGACCATTTGCCATAGAAGTCCATGTGAATTAGCAGTTACTATGGAAACAATAATGTAGAGAACATGTAGACTAGGATACACCCTTGATTTGCAGCTGCCCAACGTTTGTGGAAAATTAAATCACATGTCTATGAATGTCTGATGATTTACATGTACAAAAAGATCCATCCATCCATCCATCCATCCGGGGAACCTGGAGCCTATCCCAGGAGGCATCGGACACAAGGATAGGGTGCCAGTCCATCACAGGGCACAATCACACACTTCAGACACGCCAATCAGCCTACCATGCATGTATTTGGACTGGACTGGGGGAAACCCCCGGAGGAAACCCCGAAGCACGGGAAGAACATGCAAACTCCGCACACACAGGGCCCTGACAAGAAATATTTCAACAGTTCAATAGTATTTGAACACATCTATACTTTTAGATAGGTCCTAATCTCCTAAAGAAGTTCCACTTGGAATCTTCTCTGATGAGGAAATATTTAGGTTGTGTGGTTCTTCATAGACGTTTCTAATTAGAGACAAACAAACAGGGGGAAAAAAGGGTTTTAGATATAAACGTTCTTTCCTAAAAAAGTGTATATGGAACAAAATAGTTGTATTTTTATTTATTCATTGCTGTGCTTTAGATAAGGCAGCCATTATGTCATTATGATTTTATTTTTCTAGATATATCTTATTTCAGCAGTAGTAACTCTGAGAGCTTCAATCATCACCAGTCAAGCAGAAAAATTCCTTGTCAGTGATGTGTACAATCGCAGGAAAACCGCTCATAGAGACGTATTTTCAGCCTGGTTTTCACCCAAACTTCCTCTCTGTGATAACAGCCACGGCTGCAGGCTGGCGTTGGAGCTCGGTTCATTAACTCGACATCAACTAAACATGTTTTTCTCAGAGGCTTTACAGAAGCTAATCTCCACAATCAGTGTTCCTACACATACAATCAGATGTATGGCGTCAGGGATCGCTCTGCCTATACGATCACTTAGGGAGGAAGAAAAACCAGGAAGGCTCCCCCCCCCCCCATAATGCACTAAAGAAACAATAAGATCATTTAGCCAGCAGGATAGAAATCACATTAAGCTTGATTTCACAGAATGAATATGCAGAGTAATAGAACTGGCTTTCTACATTGTTTCCAAAGTCGTTTATTCTGAAAGATGATCTCCGCTTCAATGAACTTGCAGTCAGTTATGTTAAGAGACCAAAATGGATCCTGTTTGCCGCTCTGGCCATGTAAAACCTCACCGCCATGTAGACATGAGAAACAGGAGTCAAAACCTGGAACAAGCACTAAGCAAAATATATAACAGCACATAGCAAATGTGTTATTCCTCTTATATAACAGCAATTCACCAACTAATAATAAACACCATATATTTTTTTAGCCATTTATAGTTGCACTCAATGTTGTGAAACCAGTTTGTTCCTCTCTCGCTTTCGTTATAGCAGCTACACGCAGTCGTTCCCTCACCAGACACGGTTTTTCTCTTGCTCATAAAGTTAGTAAGATAAAAATGCAGCAGGTCATGTTACATAACAGGGAAAGTCCTTTATCCTGAAGATGTCCGAAAACCTAACGTTCAAGTTAAGGCTTTACCTCTAGTCAGTTACAAAGTGCGGACACTGGAGACTCCTTCTCCATCCATCCATCCATCCATCTTCAACCGCTTACTCCTTTATCAGGGTCGAGGGAAACCTGGAGTCTATCCCAGGGAGCATCGGGCACAAGGTGGGGTACACCCTGGACAGGGTGCCAGTCCATCGCAGGGCACAATCACATACACACTCACACACCCATTCATACACTACGGACACTTTAGATACGCCCATCAGACTACCATGAATGTCTTTGGACTGGGGGAGGAAACCGGAGTACCCGGAGGAAACCCCCGACACACGGGGAGAACATGCAGGAGATTCCTTCTGTGAGTCTTTAATAAACATCGTCTTACAGAGAAATTCACCATTTCAAAAATGACACTGGTTTTTAAGAACTTTCGTACAAGTGAGTACGACACATTATAATGTATAACACATTAGACCGAGTGCAATAACACAGAATAATCCTGTGATGTGCCTTGATTTACTGTCAGAGCTGCTTTTGAAGAAAACCAAAATCAACACCTTCTGACCAAACAGATTTGTGCCTTCACACCACAAATTTTTCTCTCTCTTCTCTATTTTATATTCTCCAGGTTGCTGTTGCCTTCCAGAGAGGCGCTGACAGCTTGTACGCTTTACTCGTCAAAGATATCGGGATGGAACGCGAGCTATTTTCGACAGCCGAGGTTTGGCGTGGATCTGGATCCTATCTGTATCTCACAGTCAGTTTACTACACTGTGGAGTGTAACGCTGCACTCTATGCCATGTTGTGAAGGACTTGCTGCCACACACACACACACACACACACACACACACACACACACACACACAGGAGGAGCTCCGGTTACACATGCACAGCAATGCACTGCCTTTATCCCTCTCTTCACACTTCTCATTTGGCTGGTGACTGCGATACACCTGTCTTCACCTGTCTACAGGGTCACACTCAGAGTGACGCACGTTGGCTTCTCCAGAGGAACGCTACTTCATGAGAATCTCACACCATAATGCACTGACTTGTGAATTATACATATCAGGTGGAAGTTATTTATGGGTCCACTTTAGCTACTTCTGCACAGAATTTCCACTTTCAGCTGTTATTGACACAGCATTGCGCTTTCCAATGGGGTTCATGTACTTTCATGAGAACTACTTCAATGTGCAGACAGTTTTCTTGGTTTAGTTAACATTTTCACTGTACAGTAGCGCAGGTTTTTAGGGACTTTATTCGGAAAGTTGTACTCATTTTGCGTACAAATTATTACTAGAAAGAACTAATACACATGATCTAAAGAGAGACATACTATATTCATTTATTATACACATTTCAAGAGATTTGATTATGATGACCTGAAAAGACCCTCTATTCTACTTTAAAGATCTATCACATTTAAGGATATCATCACATGTTGGGGGGGGGGGGGTTTACAGAGAAAATGGGAAGCGGCCTGAGTCACTGGCAGACTCAGGTGCGGTAGGGAGCTCCCTTGGTGCCCCAGGAGTTGCCCCACCCAAAAAAAACAAACAAAAAACAAAACAAAAAAAAAAAACCCAGCATGCCACAGCATGCTTTACCAGAGCACATGGTCAGCCATGATACAGCACCCCTGGAGCACAGAGGATTAAGGGTCTTGCTCAAGGGCCGAACTATGGCAGCTTGAACGCCGACCATCCGATCAGTAACCCAGAGCCTGGTGGTGCTGGGTCTTGAACCTCTGACCGTCCGATCAGTAACCCAGTGCCTGGCAGGGCTGGGTCTTGAACCTCTGACCGTCCGATCAGTAACCCAGAGCCTGGCTGGGCGTGGTCTTGAACCTCTGACCGTCCGATCAGTAACCCAGAGCCTGGCAGGGCTTGGTCTTGAACCTCTGACCGTCCGATCAGTAACCCAGAGCCTGGCAGGGCTCGGTCTTGAACCTCTGACCGTCCGATCAGTAACCCCGAGCCTTAACCGTCAAGTCACTGCTGCCACACAACCCACCACTAACACAGCATCCTCTTACATTTGAGAAAGTGTGATGAAGTGTCCTAATGGCTGGCTTTCATATGGGAGGAAAATAAAACAAACTTGATGCCCATGCAAGAAAACCAGAGACCGTGCCCTCAATAGTCCTCTGATGTGCGAGAAATCAGGATGACTTGCATTCTAGTGTGCATCTAAGCGCCAAAAACATTGTGAAGCGACCTCTAAGGTGCCCCGATGTCAAGACGATGTAGGGCGGCTGTGGCTCAGTGTGTCCACTAATCCACTAATCGTGGGGTTGGTGGTTCGAATCCCGGCCCGGATGATCCCATGCTGAAGTGTCCTTGGGCAAGACACTGAACCCTAAGTTGCCCCCGATGGCAAGCTAGCACCTTGCATGGAAGCTCTGCTACCATTGGTGTGTGAGTGTATTCTCATTTGTAAGTCGCTTTGGATAAAAGCGTCTGCTAAATGAATAAATGTAAATCAAGCGGGTTTATATTGTCGTCATTCCTCTTTATAGCTTGTATACATTGGAACGAAATGACGATTCTTCAAGACCATGATGCAATACAGAACAGTGCGAGACTACATAAAAGTCCAAAACCACAAGAGTGTGAGATGAGAGCAAGGTAACAAACATACGGAACAAAACATGACAATATATACACACAGGACATGGGCTGTATACTGTAAGCTATGGTGTAATGTAGCAGCACAAATATAGCAGCAATTTTGGCAGCAAAAGTGAGTTCTATAATATAAAGTCACAGATGCTGCTCTGTAAAGTGCAGTGGTACTGAATCTAACTAGGTTACTTGTTCGGTGTTAATGTTCGACTAGCCCATGTGAGCATTAGGAGGCAACTGGGTGTTGAGTAATCCGACCTTCTCAGGGAAGAAACTGTTCTGGATTTTCCATTTGTTAAAATCTCTAGTGACGGAGTGAAAAATCCATCAGTGTGCACTGTCTAAGTTACTCATAGCCCCATAGAGTTCACTTAGCCCTTCGCTAGCATTAGCGACAGGTGGAATGTACACCGCAACAATGAGCACGGTGGTATACTCTCTGGGAGGTAATATGGTTGGAATTTCATAGTCATAAATTCCATCAACAACAAACAGTAGCTTGAAACTACAATGTTATTCCTGCACCATTCACGGTTTACGAACCTTACCGAAAGTGCTGCTATCCTGTTGGCGCGATATGAAGTTAGCTCGGCTAGTCGAACGGCTGCTGTTGAGCCATGTTTCCGTAAAAAATATAAACACAGCAGTCCCTGATTTGACACCGAGTATTTAGCTGTAGACTGAGCAAGTCCAGTTTATTGTCAAGAGAGCGAACATTGGAGAAGAGAATGGATGGTAGATTTGGACGGGTAAGGTTGGCCTTTAGCCTAGCATCTCACATTCTGTGCTTGCGCTTAATCACACACCATTTCTGGTGCCATCTCTTCTGGCCAGAGATGATGATGATGATGATGATTATTATTATTATTATTATTATTATTATGATTTCCATCCATCAGTCCATTTTCTGTACCACTTATCCTTCAGCGTCACGTGGAACCTGGAGCCTATCCCAGGGAGCATTGGGCACAAGACAGGATAAACCCTGGACAGGGTGCCAATCCATCGAACGGGACAATTTCATAAATATTCACACAACCATTTATACGCTACAGACATACCAATCAGCCTAACTTGCATGTCTTGGGACTGGGGGAAGGAAACCCGAGAACCCTGATGAAACCCCTGCAGCACTTGGAGAACATGCAAGCTCCGCACACAGGGACGTGGCAGGAATCGAAGCCCCGACCCTGGAGGTGTGAGTCGAACGTGCTAACCGGTAGTCTAATTTAAACCACAGCGACCCTGACCAGGCAGTTACTAAGGATGAACGAATTGGTGTTGCAAGTTCCCGTTGATCATCCAGGTTTTTTCATATCTGACCACTTACTCATGCATGAAAATAAAATAAAATCTTCCCACTTGTGTGACTTTCGTTTGTATCCTATGAGAAGAAGTCTCAAGCACGTCATGTGACAAGCTTTCTGACAAAAAAAAATAATAATAGCATGTCTCTTACATGTTTATCTATTTATATCTGTGCAGAACACATTATATATGTATTAGTGTACAAAAAGTTTTTTGCTCTTTTAAAAAAAAAAAAATTTATATTTTAAATTTAAATTTATAGTCTGCATAAATTACTTCCCTTTGCACTGTGGTGTCATCAGTGTATCTCAGTGACTCTGATTCATGGCCCACATAATGAAAGAGGTTATTTTTCTGTAAAAAGTAATAATCCCTAAGTGCCATTGTGTATGCTAAGTGTTAGTGTTACTGATTGAAGATACTTACACTCACTCGCTCGCACTGACGTTCAGAACTTATTCACTAATGGACAGAACAGAGTAGAGTAGATGCCATTTCCTGTGTTTAAGTCTTTCCTCCTCTCTCTCTCTGTCTCGCTCTCGTCTGCTCTTGTGCATCAACGTCTGTCTTACAGAGGCACAGCAGATAAGAATCTGCGTGAGTCAGTTGTATTTTTGTTTCTCAGGGACACCACAAATGGAGAAACCTATTCAATTCAATTTTATTTGTGTAGCGCTTTTTACAATAGACATTGTCTCAAAGCAGCTTTACAGAAATATCAACACGGTATATAGATATTAATAAGGTGCAAATTTATCCCATCTGGAAAACCTCCCTAAGATGTTAAGAGGAACCAGACTCAGAAGGGAACCCATCCTCATCTGGGTCACAGATGGTGTGAAAATATTAATTATTGATTTATATGAAGTCTGTTTGACCTTAGAAGCGGCCGTCGTCCCAGCAGTCTGGAATTGGAGTAGGGTCCTAGCGTCCTCCTTTTCTTATCTTCAGAAAGTAAACTCTGGAGTGTTTTCCATTTCCCATGTAACGCTCTAAATTTGTTCATCTGGTTAACATGCCGATGCACGAGGAATCTCCGGGGTAATTATTAATCCTTCAGGATGTAATTATTCCGCTTTTTTGTATTTGCTTCATTTCTGACTAAACACACAGCAAACGTCTGTCTAACTTTTCCCTTATCAAAAGACAAGAGAGTTCTTTGAAACAATTTAGCTTCTGTTCTCACTTACAGTATGTTCTAGAAGCTATAACGCTCATTCCCTTCACAGTCTGTCTTTTTTTCCCCTCGACGTTCATATTTAATAGTTTTTCCAAGCATTATAACTACAGTATGGCAGGATCCACTTCAGCAGATCATTGTTCTGCAAGTTTGCTTTGGCACAGGTTTGATGCTGGATGACTTAATACTCCCATTTTATCCAGGCTTGGGACCAGGACAGAGTATAACCTCAAATGGTTGGGGTTCCTTGCCCGGAATCAAACATGGGTCGCGGCAGTAAGAGCATGGGATCCTTAGCTGCTGGACCACCAGAGAACACCTTGAAGTCAAGAAGACCACCAACAAAAGCTCATCATGTCAGGGAAAATAAACTGGAAAGCATAAACTCCTCTGTCCTGATAACTTCATGATGGAACCTTAAAAGTTACAGCTTTACCAAAAGTATCTGTTATCCTGTAGAAACGATAAGGATTAGTACCCGTGATTTGTCCAACAGCTGGAACTTCTATCAGAACTCCTGTTTTAAGGAATTATTCAACAACCAATCAGATTCGAGAATTCAATAGCGCTGTGATCTAAATATACACCACCTGGCCAAAAAAAAAAAGGGCTGCTCTTTGGATTTAAATATGCAAATACGCAAGAACCTATGACTGGATCATTTTGTGGCCAGACAGTGTATACACATTAGTTCAGTGCAAAAGTTTGCACCCCTAATAAACAGTATTGCACATGAATTTAATTGCGCTCTCTCATTAATACGCCAATATTGCACAAAGCCTACATATTACAATAGTTAGGTGTCACTTTTCGAAAGTTCAAAAGTTTTCACCCCCACTGACATGCGATGGTTTAATGTGAATGGGCCTCAATAAAATAAGTGACAGTTGAACACATGTTCATCTTCATGTTATTAGCAGTTATTATTTACAAGAAACAATCATGGGAGTTGCTGAAAGCAGAGATTGGCAATTAAAAAAATATCTATCTATCTATCTATCTATCTATCTATCTATCTATCTATCTATCTATCTATCTATCTATCTATCTATCTATCTAAAAAAATAGATAGAATAACTACTGTAGGGATGTTTAGTGGTGGAAATAAACAGTGAAAGCAGCTAAATGCACTTTAAAAAATATTTCAGACTAGTTGACAAAAACTCCACAGTTAAATTCACAAGACTACTTTGGGAAAACGATTCTTTTAACTTTATTTCCCTTTGTTTTAATGGACTGAGATCAAATCCCATGAAGTGGAGAGGTATGCATGAGACCATGCAACATTTCCCTCAGCGAGTTTAGATTCAAATCAGCGATGCATGCTGGCTCAAAGCCTACCGAGGCCAAAGTTTAACCGACCGTTAAACCCCCAGATCCTGCTGTAGTCATGATTTATCATCTTCATTAAGCTATAAGGAGTTTGTGCACCGTGCTGCAATCAGCTGCCAGTGTCATGTCCTAGAGGCGAAGGTGGATGCAAGGGGATATTTATCTAAAGAAAGTGCTAAACAAACAACAAAAACCTTGAAAACAAAGATAATGAACATAAAAAAATGGATACTAGGTCAAAACACAAAAACATAGCACAAGGCTGTAGTGCATGCCACACCTAAAAAAAGCTAGACAAACAGCTACAAACAATAGACTGCGAGGTAAATAAACACTAGAACTTATAGTATAGAAGTATTAATGAAGGTTAGACAAAATACAGATGCGAGTGCTTGGTAAGACATGTGACAGGGTCATGCGACATGCTAGGGCAAATGGGTGATGGAGACCAGCACTGATCTCAGTTATGAGCATGACAGTATTTTAAAAGCTGGTACATCCTTTAATCCTCTAACATCATGTATATAATTATTATTTTACACATGTATTGCACCAATCTATTTACTCAACAGTGTAGAGTAAACAAACAACAAACAACAACAAAAAAATCAAACTAAATAAATAAAGAATTGAAGCTAGAAATGGTATTTGTTGCCCGTGTATGGCTGTTCACTGAACTACAGTTTAACTACAAATATGACCGGAAACAGTTTTTGCATTAAATATGGAAGATTAATCTTACACAACAAACAATTGTTTGCCTATAACATAGAGATCCCAAAAATGCTACAGCCATACATGGCCAGACTCTGACTGGGAGGGGCATACTCTCTATACTCTGTCAATCACAGCAACACTAGCTAATCCCAGGCATCTGAGAGCTCACGTATGTGGAAGATGGTGGATAGAACTTTTCTCAGAGAGTGACATCTCACATCTCCCTGTGACACTGAAAAGACGAGGTTAGCTCAGACTTTTCTCGGATCAAGCATGTGTTAGCCTTAAATCCTCCCCAGTTGAAGCTTTCGTATGATTGGGGAAAGCTGGCAGGTGGGGGGGGGGGATTGTCCAACACCAATGTAGTGAGAAAAGCTGGGCAATGTAGTGAGAAGAGCTGGGCGGCTGGGGCTCAGTCGGTAGAGCGGGTTGTCCGCTAATTCACTTATCGTAGGGTTGGTGGTTCGAATCCCGGCCCGGGTGATCCCATGCCGAAGTGTCCTTGGGCAAGACACTGAACCCTAAGTTGCCCCCGATGGCATGCTAGCACCTTGCATGGCAGCTCTGCTACCATTGGTGTGTGAGTGTGTCTCATTTGTAAGTCGCTTTGGATAAAAGCTTCTGCTAAATATGTAAATGTAAAATTAAGTGGGGGAGAAACAACTAGTCAGCTACTTTTAACTAGTAAAACTAGTAAAATAATGAGTAGTCGGGCAACACTGTTGAATGCGATATGAATTATAATATCCAGCATTTAAGGCCTGTTCCAGGTTCTCATCTTTAACACCCTCAGAGACCATATAAACAATTTGACCCAAGTTTGGACTAAATTTTGAACGAACAGAAATAAAATGAATAAATAATAAAGTGCAGATTTTCTTGTTATTCATATTCCTGATTGGTAGCAGGTTTCTTTTGCCTTCTCCCATTCAATATCATGACTAGCCATCACTAGCTCATATAATGTTTTTACTGTGAGAAGCTATCGTATGCATAAATAATTCTGTGGAAACAATCACCCAGGAAACGTTTTTTTGAGCTGAGCGTGATGTTGAATATCTGTGGTTTCTGCTTGTTAATCACTAATGTATCTCAGTCTCGCCCAGTCACTTTCTCATGTCGAGGTCATGAAGACTGATCTTAGCCAAGGCCAGTGAGACCTGCTGAAGTTTGTGGACATGTTGTTGCCTTGGAGAAATGTTAACAGGTTCGTGGGAACATTCATTGCTGTTCACAAGCTTTATTTCTCTTTGGGAATGCTGAATCTGTCCATACCTCAGACGGGCCCCAGAGCCTTAGAGGCAGTTCTAGATTGATATATTTCTATTTTAGTCTTAGAATTTCCTTTTGGTCCTGGCAGTGTGTGCGCTTGTTGATTTGATTGGGAATTTGTAGAATACTTATACATACACATGTATATACACACACATACATATGTACACACACACACACACACACACACACACACACACACACACACACACACACACACACAGCTTGTGCATGCCACAATAATGACAAAATTCACATTTAATAGATAAACGCATTCAAATTGTACAGTCTCTCTCTACCACCAAAACAGAACATCAGTTTTGGTGACATTATTCTGCACTCATCAGATTTTCTGTCCAGTCATATGTATTCTAGAATCTGAAGTGCCCCCCCCCCCCCCCCCCC
>JAFFST010046686.1:7318-19193 GCA_022414735.1 Noturus placidus
GGTTTGGATTTTTTTTTCACCTCTAATAATAAACACCTTCATTTACAAATTGCATTTTGTGTTTACTTGTGTTGTCCTTGACTATTGTTTAAATTGGTTTGATGTTCCGAAACACTTAAGTGTGACAAACATGCAAAGGAACAGGAAATGAGGAAAGGGGCAAACACTTTTTCACACCACTGTATATTAGATTTAAATTAGATTTTGTGGTCAAAGAAATTGTAAATAATGTTTGTATAAGGAAAGGCATGAGAGCTAAACTGTCTGGCCCACCAAGAAACCCCAAAAAGTCATATGTTCTAGCGATGGCCCTAGGAGCGTTGCAGAGTAGTGAAAGACAGTGTGTTGGTTTTACATGAGGTATATTTTACAATAGAGCACTGAGCTAATACACTGCACAGAATCACTTGTAGAAAAATTGTTAATGGCCTTCTAATGGACTCAGAATAAAAGTCAAAGCAAGTACACTGTTAAAATGTCAAATCCCTGTGCTGGATGCTAAATCTAAAAGAAAACATGTAGACAATCATATCGTGCATAAATGACCTCAAAGTATACAGCAGAATTGACTATGCAAGGCTCCTTGACTCGCTGTCCTAAACCTTAAAGACATACCTTACAGTTGTCAGCTCAGCCATAAGCAATGTGCAGTCATAATTTAAAAAAATGGGGCAAGACAAAGAGTAAAAAGATGGAAACAGGAGAGTTTAATTTGCTGTAACCCATAAAGGTGAGAAGTGACTCATGTTTTCTGGATATGATATTTCATGCTTCAATATCAAAGCAGAACTTCTCAAAAACAATTCCTCATGATTTCACAAGAGTGCGTCTTTGTTTTAAAGATGTCTGGCATATTTTCAGTAGTATCTCTTGGTCCTGTGGCGAAGGTCATGCTTATTTTGATTTATGATGGATAGCTAAATGTTGTGCAAAAATTCTTAGCATATCAAGAATGACTCATAATTACACTCTATGCAATGATGAAAACATGCAAAATGCACGTGCTAAAAAGCTGGAATAATACCAGAACAAAACGGAGCATGTAGGATATGCAATTGATTTATATAGACAGCAACTCTAGACTGAAATGGGAGTCACCAGAGGGAATCTAATAGAGGATTCTCAGAATTTTACGTAATAAATGTCTGTAAACTGTACTATGACCTCAGAAGCCTGACAGTCATACCTAGAATACACTTTGTCCATAAATGAAGTGATGTGAAGTGGATGCATAACACAGGACAGGTAAACTAGCTGAAACACACACACGTGAAAAAGTATTTGCCCTCATCCTGATTTCTTCTGCTTTTGTGTCTCTTTCATGCTAAATTATTTCAGAAATTAAAACAAAATCTAAGGTAAAACAAAGGCAACCAGAGTAAACAAAATACAGTTTTTAAATTAATGTTATTTAATGAAGCAATAAATGTATCCAATGCCAAATGGGCTTGTGTGAAAATGTATTTGCCCCCATAGTTACGAATTCCCCAATAAAACTAATATCTATGAAACGGAGTTCATAATTGGGGTTCAGCTGGACTAGACACAACCAGGCCTGATTACTGCCAACCCTATTCAATGAAATCAACACTTAAATAGAACTTTTTCAACAACATGAAGTTGGTTAAAATGTCTTACCCAGTAACACACTACACCAAAGTTAAAATAAAATCCAGAAATGATGAAGGTGACTGAAATACATCAGTCTGGGAAGGGTTACAAAGCTATTTCAAAAGTTCTGGGACTCCCAAAAAAAAAAAAAAAAAAAAAAAAAAAAAAAAAAAAAAAAAAAAAACCACCACAACAATGGGATGAGATGGATGGATGAGAACAGGGGAGGGAAAAAAGGTTGATTTTCATCAGGAAAAGTTTACAAAACTATCTCTAAAGAGTTTGGACTCCACCCATCAATCAACAGTCAGGCAACTTGTGTACAAATGAAGGAAATTCAAGACCAACAAAGATCACTCAAAGAGCAAGACATGTAATAGTCCATGAGGTCACAAAGGTAACATCTAAGCAACTAAAGGCCTCTCTCACATTGGCTAATGCTAATGAGTTCACCATCAGGAGAACACTGAAGAAAAATTGTGTGCATGGAAGGGTTGCAAGGAGAAAGACACTGCAGTTTGCTAAAGATCATGTGAGCAAGCCAGAAGGCTATTGGAAAGATGTGTTATGGATGGAGGAAAACACAGCATTCCAGCATAAGAAACGTATTTCTATGAAACATGGTGATATCATGGTTTGGGTCAGTCTTGCTGCATCTGGTCCTAGAAGGCTTAAAATCATTGATGGAGCAATGAATGCTGAATTATTCCATCAAATTCTACAGGAAAATGTCAGGATCTGTCCATGAACTGAACTGAATGAATAATGAAGCAAGACAACAACCCTAAACAGACCAGTCGTTTTACCAAAGAATAGTTAAAGAAGAATAAATTTAACATTTTGAAATTGCCATGTCAACATCCTGACCTTAATTCAATAGAAAGGTTGGGGAAACCCAGTGAGGAATGTGAGGAAACCCAGCAACATCCCAGAGTTAAAGCCGTTTTGTACTGAGGAATGGGCTAAACTTCCTCAAAGCTGATTTGCAGGACTGATCTGGTCACACCAGATACTGAACGAAACAGTGCCTTCTGCTCATATTGGCACCCTTGGTAAATTTGAGCAAAGAAGGCTGTGAAAATTTGTCTGTTTAACCTTTTGATCAAAAAGTAAAAAATACTCTGCTCTCACGGATAAACAGTTTCAAACAAAAGGCAAATGCCTTGGTGGAAGTGTGTTGAAAGATCTCACAGCAAGAACTGACAAATCTGGTGCAGTCCATAAGGATGAGATGCACTGTAGTACTTAAAGCATCTGGAGGCCACCAGATACTAACTGTTACTTTTGATATTGACCCTCCCTTTATTCAGAGACTCATAATTCCATTTCTGTTTGCGAAATGTCTGAAACTTGTTCAGTTTGTCTGTTGTTGAATATTTTTATGTTAATACGAATATTTACACGTTAAGAAATTTGCTGGAAATTAAAGCAGTTGAACGTGAGAGGACATTTCTTTTTATTTAGCTGAATTTAGATACATTATATGTAACCCATCCGTGTGTGTGTATATATATATATATATATATATATATATATATATACACATACATCATCTCTTGCCACAGAGCCACAAACTTCTAGAAACATTTTGAAAATATTGGCAAGGACTCATCAGATTGCAGAAAGAAAAATAAATAAATAAATAAACTGTCCCCACAGGAACTAGAACAGCTGCCAAAGAAGAGAAGAGAGCTGTCCTGGACCAGACCGATTTCAGAGAAAATTATTTAAAATGTTGATTCAGGGGAAACAAATGATTTACCTGCTGCTGCCTGGACAACAGCAAGCAAATATATGAGATGTTAAATTGGAATATTGCTACAAATTAAGTTGTTGACCGTAAACTAGTGGTAGCTTGTAATTTATTCTATAAAATAATTAACCTTGTGGCCAGATGTGTTGCTCTTATAAAGATACATTATAATAAATAATACACAACCTCATGACACTATTTCAGCTTTTCCATGGTGGCATCTTTAAGCATTCAGCATAACGCTTGGTTGGCTTATAAAAACCAGAACCGAGTCAGAAATACAAACCAGGACAGATTCTCTACATTCAATGGTACAAGGTATGCAAAGAACCAACACTTTTTTTTTTATCTGGTTGTACTATAATGTTTGAATAATCTAAAGGCCAACATGCTACTGGAAATTAAACTAATACAGCAAATTTCATGAAAATTGGCACAAATGAACAAATAATATTTAACATTGAATGAGGGACATAGAGCTATGGGGACACTGCAGTTGGCATATTAACAAATTACCAGTTGTATAGCCATACCTCACTACTGCAGCTAAACAATGGGTCTTTTCGTGGGCTGATTAATCAGATAGCGGATAGACACCTGCGCCACATGGATTGGCAAATTCACAAGGAAGGATATTGACAACCTCACTGTCCACTGTTGATCTCACACACACATCTGTGTTTTGAGACAGAAAATGTCCAAAGCTATATCTATATGCTTTTCAAGCACTGCTGTTAACATGGGTGACACTGTAGCACATCAGACAGACTATTCAAGCTGTGTTGTTCCACATAATATTACAAATGGGTATTTTGTGTTGGATACCCATCAGATTATACTGATTGATCTGTTGTCTCAAATGCATGGGTCACAGTTGCACTGCAGAGCCGGGCCCCAGGAAGCAACTCCTGCAAACTTGCATGTAAACAGTGGATTAGACTCTTATGAATGTGTGCGCTCCATTTATACATTGGCTACATGCAAGCAAGTGGAACATTTCATCGTGGTGTGAAAGGTTTCTTGGTGTTAAAGTTCGTGCCAAATGCACCAATGGAAAATGGGAATATAAAGTGCTTTTCACTTCAGACAACTTTTCTGTTGGTCATTATTACAGCCGAACAAGTGAGACAGTTGAATTGCATGCATTCTCTTTCAGTATGCAATGTCTGCATTCACGACTGGTGTACAAGTATGTTGTGCTGTATCGCCCAACCCTGCCAGTGGTATTAACACAGCAGCATATTAATAAATCCATCACTCAATCTGCTTCTAAGAAGAAGAATCCTGTGTCACATATACACATTACAGCACTGTGAAATACTTTTTCGTATATCCAAGCTTGTTAGGAAGCAGGGGTCAGAGCACAGGTTCAGCCATGATACAGAACCCCTGGAGATTATATGGTAAAGATAAGATCAAGGGCCTTGCTCAAGAGCCCAACAGTGGCAGTTTGGCAGTGCTGGGGCTTGACCCACTGACCTTCTTGTCAGTAAGCCAGAGCCATAACCCTTGAGCCAGCATTGGCCAGTCCAGAGCAGAGGATAATGTGCCCGGACCAGCACTGTGTCTGGAAGTGACTGCCATCTGACAGATCACTGGGGCCAGCCATTGTATATGCTTTATGGTTCTCCATAAAGGTGCCTCCGTTGTTTAAAGACAATTTAGTGCATTGGGTAAAGAAACAGATTACATAGGCCTGGATAAATATAGCTACCTTTAAAAAGCAGAATTATTAGTGCTAAAAGCTGGAAATGATGACATGATTTAACTTTAATTGAAAAATGAAAAAGACACTTTTTTTACAAAATATGCTCTTTATTTAATCTCTCAACATTTCTAAAACAATTATTTAATTTCATGATTAATCTCTTCAATCTCACTTTAAGAAACATGTCTATGAAATTCTCTCCTCCATAAACCATATGCACATATTTCATACAGATAAAGGACACTCAAGGAAAAACGTCCCCTTTCCTTGTGTGCAAAATACATCCTTTCCAAAAGAGGGCACAATAGCAGCATCTGAAACAGCAGCAGTAGCTATCTATTATGTCCAACCAGCCAAACATACACAGACAGACACATACAGGTTGATCTAAGAAGACACCAGAAAACTTCCCTTCATGGACCTTTTTTCTTTTTCAAAAAATCTTTTTTTCTCCCTTTTCTTTTTTTGAACAAACTTTTCAACAGTTATATCAGGTGCAAACATGTAATATGAAATAGTCCAACAGTCCAAATAGAAAAAAATAACATTTTTCCATTTCCCCTCAATCATTATAACAAACATGAATAAGGCACACAGACAAACACAGAAAAAGAAGGATGAAGTTTTTTTAAAAAAAGAAAGAAAAAAAAATGAACGCTTGTCACAGTTGGTGGCTTTTAACCCATCTATCTGCATCAGGCAATAATTCCTTCAGACACCAGCAGCACACTTTCACAAAGAATCAGCAGATGGCAGCAGCTGGTAAAAAGTGGTGGCAGAATTGCTACAAGTCCATTTTATTCAGTTCTTTAACATCCAGTTGAATTTTAAACCCACAGTCATCTACAGGTGCAGGATTCTGCAATCATATCCTCATATTCTTTATAGACAATGCTGCCGTTCTTTTCCATCATCAGCACGCTGATAGGTTTGTATTTGTAAGGCACACAGGATGGCAGTGGGATGTCAGCAACGCCGAGCTCACTGATGACGGTCTGGACAATGGCATGGTTGGGTGAATTGTAGCCATAATGCAGGATGCGTGGACAGTCACCCATGCAGTAGCGAGGGTTGTACATAGGGGGCGCGATGATCCAGTGGTCCCAGCCGAGGTCACGGAAGGTCACACGGTATGAGTGGAGCTTGCACTGGTTCTTGCCCACACTGTTTTTTGCACGCTTGTAGTTAGGAATGTCCGAACCGATGCTGCCAGGTTCTTTCGACCGGCGTGACCTTGAGCCAGTGTGAGTAGTGGCTTTGACGTATTTTGCCCATTCCATAGGATGTCCTTCTTCTTCTTCCAAGAAGAGAAGCAATACAGGGGCTCTCAAGTGGTTTTGTGGTGGGAAATGTCTCTTGCGTGTCCTGTATCTTACAACAGAATGAACCGGGCTAGATTCCCAACACTTGTACTGTACATAGAGGACAAACAGGTTGCCTTTCAACAGAGACACATGGGATGTGACATCCGATTCAGTCCACATGCTTTGAGGGCCCAGAATGACAACATCTGTATCATTAGCATGTTGCGAGGAGGAGATTCTGGCCTCACACATAAACGGAGGGTACGATGCCACAGGTGATCTCAGGTGAACAAAAGATGCCCTTTTTAGTTTGCTTAATGGGAGGTTTTTCAGTTCATATTGCACAGTGTAAGTATATAGCAGGTCTGGCCAGGGCAGGGTTTGAGCCAGAAAAGAGGGAGAAAGAGAATCATTTTCTAGGAAGCAGGTTGGGTCAATTATTTAAAACACATTCTTAGCTATACTATAAGATGAATTTAACAGCTGATCGTTAAAATAAACCACACAGATGGCTAATAAACAGCATAATCTGAGAACATATGCATTAACTACAGTTTAGAGAGATAGAGTATGATGTAATCAAGACTTCCAGTCACAGAAGCACATTATGAAGTCAAATCTATGAGGGAGGGAAGGAGTGAGGGACCGAATGGGTGAGGGAAGGAGTGAGGGACCGAATGGGTGAGGGAAGGAGTGGGTGAATGAATGGGTGAGGGAAGGAGTGGGTGAATGAATGGGTGAGGGAAGGAGTGGGTGAATGAATGGGTGAGGGAAGGAGTGGGTGAATGAATGAGGGACAGAATGGGTGAGGTAAATAAACACAGTTTTACCATTTGGTGAGGAATGGAAGCGCTTGCCGGTGACGGACGCACGAATCAACCTGACGGTGTTGGACCCAAACAGGTTGCGTTGTTTCGGCCTGCCATCTACATTGGCCGCTTTCCTATACAGACTCCACATGAACTGCAGACTTTGGTCCTCCGTTTGTTTTATAGAAAACGCGTTACTGTTTGGGCTTCTCTGTTTCGGGTGGCTTTTTCGGCGACTCTGTTCTGTCGCCAACACCCCGAGGTGTGACGGGGAAAAGGCCATTTTATCGGCCGCGCACGTGAACGCCGACAACAACAAAAAGAAACACGACAGTACACAGAATCTGAGGAAGCCGTGACTGCCGGCGGCCTTCATCTTTGTCTTCTGGCACGGATGAGTACAACTGGCGAGGCTACCATTGTCAAAAATAGTCACCTGACTGCTGTTTGACGAATCTGTTTGCGGCCTCTCAATTAACATCTTCAGCGCGTCCGTGTCTGTTGACGTCATCGACGCGACTTCAATCACCTGAGACACGCACCTGCTTCAAACTGGGATGTCTTCTGTTGGCACGAATATATTTTTACTGCCACCATATTGACTTTGTAAATAAGAATGGTAGCTCTACTGGGAACAAATTTCAATGCTGTGCCGAGTGTGTGAAATATGTAGGCTACTAAACTGTAGACTATGGAGTGGTACTCTCAAGGGTACGTCTTTTGTTCCTTTAGTGTCTTTCTTGCATGATAAAGTGAAAATAATGTATAGTGAAATACCTTCTTTAAAAAAAAATTGGAACTGTAAGGACCACTCTTTGAGTTTGAATAATATTTAAAAGGTACACTACATGCACCTTGCGAGTAAAAGATACACAGGCCAGCAAAAGACTTAGGCTACTGTTGGTGGTACCACCCCAGATGAGGTACCACCTCATCTTTTGTAGGGTTTAACATTGAACTTTGAGGGCTTTATCATCCAGTCAGACTATCTATTAAACCATAATATTTTTAACCCTACTATTGAAGCCTTTAAGGTTATAGATGTAGTCTGTTTTTCCAAAATTGTAGGCCTTGTCCAAGTCCAATATTTAGGTCACCAATTACCATGGTATCAATGTAATGCCTTTACTTTATTGGCTTCACAGTTGATTTATATTACTTAATTCTGATTGGATTTAGTCAAAATACCACCAACACTGGAATGCAGATTTGAATCAACGTGAGCTATACACAACTAGAATACAAATAATTGACTTCTTAGCCGAGGCAAACCTAGATTATTATTTCTGCCTGATTTTTGTTGTTATGTTGTGTTACCCAGAGATTTAATTATACAATGTACATTTAAAAGTCGTCAAAACACATCTATCAGATCATACAGTGGGGGGGGGTAAGTATTGGACTCATTAACATTTTTTTTTCAATAAATATTTTTCCAAAGAGGCTATTCATATTTTCATATTCATATTTTCCATAGAGACTTTCATATTAACTAAAACAAATCTACACATATAAAGAAATCCAAACATTAAAGTCTATAAATGAAGTTATGTGTAATAAAGAGGAATGACAGGGAAAAAGTATTGAACATGCTAACTGAAATTTACTTCATGCATTGTGGAGAATCCTTTTTTTTAATGAAAGCTTCAAGACGCTTCCTGTATGAAGAAATTCATACAGTATTCAGGTGTGATTTTTGGCTCATTCTTCTAAACATATTGTCTTTAAATCTTGTTCAATTGGATTCAAGTCAGGTGATTGACAAAGACATTCTAACACCTTGATTTTTTCCCCCTCTGAAATTAATTGAGAGTTTCCTTTGCTGTATAATTTGTATCGTTGTCCTGCTGGAAGGTCCATCCACATCTCCTCTTCAGCATCTGGGTCGATGGCAGCGGATCCTTCTCAAGAATCTCCCTGTAAAGGGCTCCATTCATCGTTCCTTCAATTATATGAAGTCTGCCATTACCATGTGATAAAAACAGCCCCACACCATGATGCTTCCACCTCAAAACTTCACTGTTGGTATAGTGTTTTTAGGCTGATGTGCAGTGCCATTTCTTCTCCAAATATGGTGTGTAGTATGACAGACAAAAGTTACATTTTAGTCTCGTCTGACCAGACTACACTCTCCCAGTGTTTCATAGGCTTGTCCAAATGAGTTGTGAAAAACTTTAAAGAAGCTTCGACATGGCTTTTCTTTAGTAATTGAGCCTTGAGGGGTGAGCATGAGCAGTGGAGTGCATTGCCTATTGTTTTCTCTGTGACTGTGGCACCTGCTGCCTCCAAGTGTTTCTGGAGCTCTTTCTGAGTGGTGCTTGGCTCTTGGTTACTCTTCTGACTATTCTTCTGACTTCCTGGTCAGAAATCTTGCAAGGAGCTCCAGTGCATGGCCGGTTGGTAACAGAGTGATGTTGCTTCCAATTGCAGATAATTCTGCTTACTGGAGAATTCAGAAGTTTTGAAATATGTCTGTGTCCAATTACATCAATATGTTTCACAACAGTAAGGTTTTGAGAGCTCTTTGCTTTTACCCATCATGAGATGTTTCTTGTGTGACACCTTGGTAATGAAAAGTGTTTTATAGACCATCAATTTACTAACCCAGCTGATATTAATTTGCACAGATAGGAGGTATAATAACTTTCTAACTGCTAATTGATTTAAGCTGATTTCTTGCTTTACCTTGCTTTGGAGAACTGCTTTTTCTTAGTGTGTTCAATTAATTTTTCCTTTCATCCCACTTTTACACACAACTTTATTTATGGACTTTAATGTTGTGAATTCTTTATATTTGCAGATTTCTGGATTTAATACTGATGTCTGGTGAAAATTTCATGTGAATAACCTCATTGAAAATATATTTACTGAAACAAAATGCTGACGCGTTCAATACTCATTCCCCCACTGTAAAGTGCTTGTTTTTTACAGCTTCATGGTGTGTTTTACAAATATGAAATCAAACCTCAGTGAGGAAAATTTCCATCTTCAATTATTTACAGTACATTGTCACCTTAAAAACACTGCTTATGAGCCTTAGCTAAAACGACTGCTGCCATTATGTCCTCCATGACCAAAGACCTTCAGATGTTATGTTCCATTAAAATTAGTTTGTCATTATTTCCATCACTTACCCCACTTTCCTCTTTTCCTCCTCCTCTTGTTTTCTCTTATGCTTCTGGCTGCTGGAGGTATGTCCTCTTCATTTTCAGGAATTAAAGTTTGTGCAACTCCATAAACGAGTCTTCAAAAATTTCTGAAAATTTCTGATTAGTTAAATGATCAGCCCATGCAATTGCCTGCTTTGCCTTCGCTGTAGCTACGCCTCTGCTACTTATACATGTGATTTGAGGTTAGAGTTGTGATGACGAGGCTTGATTTAATAGCCTCTGCACCCATTTGCCTGTTGGTTAGTGGTCATTAGCTCTTTTTAGGTTTATGTATATCTAATGTTGGCTTGAAGGTATTTTGTTTAACAGGAATCTGATGGAAAATGTCAAGGATCCGATCGGTTTCTTTTTTTTTTTTTTCTCTCTCTTTTTTTTGGTCAGTTGGCTCTACCAGCTGTAAAATTCAGCCATTGTAAATGTAGTGAATGGACCAGAAATTCAGAAGCAGTACTAAGAATAAAGCATAATTGTTCAATGAGCCCATTCCAACTTACCTTCAATGAGCCCATTCCAGCTTAATCTTTTATACCACAGCCACCCATCAGGTCCAACAGATCTTTCTTTTCGAAACATATATAGTGCACCAACCACATCTTTTCAAATTGCTGCTCATGCTATATCACAGGCCAGCATAACACACTATAGGAGGAAACTACTATGTACACTCTTCTGCATACATAAGCTCACAGATGTCCACAATTGGCTAGTGTACCTGTGGCTGACCCAGAACAGAGAGTACAGCATCCTTCCCATCCAGAGAGCATGTGCAATTTTACTCACATGGCTCCTGGGTAGAGATGATTGGGATTTGAATTAGCAATCTCCTGAAAGTAGGATTTCTGATCGCCCCTTTGGGAGCCCCTCCTGACTATTTGTATTATTATCATCATTATTATTGTTGTTTTTAAATTAAAATGAAGAAGGGCTCTCTGTAAGGGTAGCAGTTCTAAAGGGATTCTACATAGAAACTTTTCTACGAGGAAAGTGGCAGGGTTCTACATTCTCCTCAGAGGGCCAAATGGATAAATGGTTCTAGATTGAACATTATTATTATAT
The DNA here is from genome assembly GCA_022414735.1 of Noturus placidus. Taxonomy (NCBI): domain Eukaryota; kingdom Metazoa; phylum Chordata; class Actinopteri; order Siluriformes; family Ictaluridae; genus Noturus; species Noturus placidus. Next base: position 18,730 of record JAFFST010046686.1, read on the forward strand.
AGTGTTATCTATAAAGTCGTGTCTAAATATTGCAATTTCACGTCAACTAAAGCTGATCTGATTTTTTTTTTAAATAAGAAAGAAAAAACTAGATTGCTTGGTATGGGTAGGATTAAACAAATTCTGCCTACAGTGGAAAGTTTACTTTTGTATGCTGACCTAGGTGCAGTTTTGACTCAGCTTTTTTAACAGTTAACTGTGGGATTTGCGTAGGAGGAGCTGCTTAAAAGCTGCTGGACAACGGACAAAGCAGCGGTTAGCCGTTGAACAAAGTCCCGCCCCTTTCTCAATGTTATAATGGACTATTCCAGTGAAACTCGACCCCAAACGGTCGTTCCACCTGTCAATCAAATAGACTTTTAAGCCTGAAGCATGCCCATCCTGAGTAGCACACCCATCACCTCTCCCCTCACCCCCTCTTCTCTCCCTCCCGCTCGCACCCCTCCCCTTCCCCCTCTCCCCCC
>JAFFST010046686.1:21763-38461 GCA_022414735.1 Noturus placidus
TTAGTTTTTCAATTTTTGTTTTGCACTGGATGGTAAGGGGGCCAAACCAGGATGCCATACCATATCTAATCAGACTTCCCAACACAGCGTTATAAAATAAAGTCATGATCTTAGTACTCACCCCAACCAATCTCAATCTGCGGAGAAAGTGCAGTCTTTGGGCCAATTTGGCGCACAGATAGTCGACATGCACATTTCCTTTTAATTGGTTATCTAATTGTAAGCGAGGTATCTAATAGTTATTAGTATCTAATAATACTGGATGGGCTGGATTGATTTCAAGATTAGCATTAAATAATTTTGGTGGAGAAAACATCTGTGTAAGTGTACCCAGGCTTTGTGGGTATTGTATACCATTTTTTTACCATTGATGTGGCGTGCCCCTCCTCTTCCAGATGGTATCATGTGCTGCATGACTGCTACTCCACCCAGTCTCAGATGTGTCCCACTGACCTCAGGGCCTTTATCATGACCTGAAGTGTGACTGGTGCGATAAAGAAGTGTTGCAATTATTCACTGTATTCTGTTTCTGGATCTTCACATCATCAGTGTAATTGAACTTGCAATGATGGTAGCATGTATGGATTGAGGGAAGTCTATCTGTCAATCTGTGTAGTCCGCTAGTTCCATTATCATTTACAACTTCTTTTTCAAATAAAAACCTTAACTTCATACAAGGATCTGAAGATGTACTCAGTGCAACTAAATGATGGTTTTTGAGCTTATGCATGACTAATGTATCCATGTAGCTCACTGGGTAATCACTGAGCTATAACCACACTTTGGAGGTTGGACCATGGCCAATTTGATAACCCGTGCTGCCCTCATGACTCACCCTGTTGTATTTGATTTGGGGTTTTCTACCTCTGTAACCATTATCCTGTGGTTCTTTTATAAGGCTATTTGCCAGAGCGCAATCTTCTTCAAGCTAAGCAATTTACACATTTTCCGTCTGATTTAAAAGCAAGGCACGACCTGCATGTTTGATGGGTTCTTCCAACTATCAACACCAGCCCCGCTGTTTTGCTGGCACGTTATGCAAAGCAGCCTGGTCAATGGGACTGATCTGCCCAGTCAAGTTCTGACCCCGAATAAACTTCAGAGAGAAACAGAAACCTACCACGTGAGAACGACCACAATGATTAATCACAGAACAACACATGCTTTCTACTAATAACACCTTAAAGCTGTTTTGAATAACATGTACAGTCAGTTGTAGTCAAATGGAACTTTTGCTTCAGTGATTGCTGCTGTTGTACAACCTGGTGTAATGTGTTGTGTGGCCACATGGACTTTGCTTTATTTCTGGTACAGGTTTACCACAGCTGTGACTGCCATGTAACAGCACACATTTCACTGTTCACAACTCCAAGTTCCTGTTATCCACTTTGATTATGGATTGATGTAATGCAGATGCAAAGGGTGGCATTGCAGGGCATGACATGCTGATGGAAAACTGCCACTGACTTTTTCATGCTCACACTAAACCACTAAATAAACGGCAACTAATCTCAAATCTCTCAAAGACCATGTGTTTTCCCCCATTCTGTCTCGCAGTTGCTTAGTCTCAGGGTATGAGATGGAAACATTGTGCATTCCCTTGCTTTTCTAATTTTCTGCCGTGAAGTTTATGTAGACCACAGGGCACTTTAGTCATACATTTCTCCCCTCTTTCTAATTGGCCAATGGAACTTATTCCCAGGCACCATAGCTCTGCTATAAAGGAGGAGTCCTGGAAATGTTGTAAACATGGAACTGTTGCTCTGAACCACAGTTTCAGTGCAGCTACTGTCACTTCAAGGCATTGCATTCATGCTTCACAATATCACTGATGAGCACCGTGTGAGGAGAACTGCTTCCTCTTTTCTGTCATCTAGTAACTACCAACTTCTGTTTCTGGAATGTTTTCCCCAAGCTGAATCCGGCACAGTATCTGTGTGACTACTGTTTGGGACACATCACTATGAGGTAATGGGTATTTTGGTACTATTGATTTTATAGACTTAAAGAGGAAGTGGGTGAAATAATGTTTTATTTCAATGTTGGGTTGGACCTTTTCATAGTCTAGCTGATTTTGGGTGTGGGAAGAATCTGATATCTGGTAGGAATGTGAGTTTGACTCTTATAACAGTTGCCTTGGGTGGAGGAGATTTGATTGAGAGAGATATTGGGGTCTTATTGTTTCAGATGAACATTTCTGTTTCTATATGTTCTACTTGATGTGACATTTGTGCATGAAATTCTGTGGACATGCTCTGGGGTTGGTGTGTGGATTAATTGAGAACAAGAACAGAATTCTTCCTTTCACACAGATGTGTTACTGCAGTTAGTAGAAGTTGCAGAGAATAAAATGCAAGTTAGCACTTCAAACAATTTTAGAAAGTTTTTTTTTTATTTTTGTGGTGTGTTTAAGTGTTTAATTTTCATCGAATTTCATCAAAAGTCTCAATTTTCATCCATACTAGTGTGCTGAATGTCAGTCATTGGTTTGTTTCGAGGCAGTTCTTCTACTTTTGTATTGAGTCAGTGCTCTGATTTCTGCTCAGTGGTAGTGCTCTGATTGTTTTTTTTTTCAGAGGCAGTGTTCGGATAGGTTTGTCTATAGGCTGTGTTCTAATTGGTCTATTTAGATACAATGCTATGATTGTTTTGTTTAAAGTCAACGCTCTCACTGGTCTGTTTTAAAGGCAGTACTCTGATTGGTCGGTGTAGAGGCAGTACTTTAACACTGCTAAATACCAGTCAGTTACCAGGGAACTTTTGCAATCTTCTGTTGTCATGATCTGCAGAAAATCACAGGAACAACAGCCGTGTGTTGTATGTGTAGGTACAAAGATCTGTGTAGTGCCAATCAGAATGAGAAGTGTTAATGGCTTAAAACAAATAAAGTTGATTGGAATGGGAAATGCATCAAACTCAATCCCATACTGTTCCTTTCTTTCATGCTAGCGTCAGCCTCATGGATCAGATTGATGAAGCTCTTATTATTTTTGCCTAGCAAGTTAACTTGTAATGTGTAAATCTTCTTATACAAAACATGATAAACATTGTTTGAGACTTTGAAGTAAAAAAAAAAAAAAAACCCCAAAAACAACAATCTTATGCTCCAAGGAAGCAAGCTGAGACAGAGAGGGAAATAAGGGGGAACTTTGTTTGAACAAGGTTAGCAAAGGGTGCAAGGTCATTCCTCACACATTACATCCTTAAAAAACACACTATAGCCCTATTCATGAGCAGCGGGAAACAGAGAGACGGCAGGTCATGTATTGAGCTGTCATGGTGCACCCTCAATCCTCTCCATGTTTGATATGACATTGACGAATCAATCTGTCTTCGCTTTGACCCAAAAGGTCACTCTCTGACACCACCTGTTGTTCTTTTCGGAAACATGTCCTGTAATAAGCTTGATATTTATGATGGAAACCGTTTAATAGTGATCTTTCAGCACACTGGTGTCTTGTTGAGCACTGGCCTACATTTCCCTGTGTTTGCCTTTGTTTGGATTAGGAATGTTACCTTTTCTAGTTAGCAAACATGATGCCAAGTGCACCAGGAAACTGATGAGCCTTTAATTTGTCCTTTTGACTTAAAATTCAGTGAAATGAACACTAGACCCATCAGGAGGTCTTTTAGCTCATCTTGTTGGACACATTTCAAAGATGCCTTCTCACCTCTTAGTGGGAAACATGTTGTTGTGAGGGTGCGTGCACAGCCTCTGGAAAGGCTTCAAAAGCTCTGTGCATGTCCGAGACATGATTGATCGCTTCAGGATGTTTGGGAATATTTGCCAGCAGTGATGTATGGTGTCTCGATGGTCTCAAAAATGGATATTTAAGTACCATTTGATACACACTTGATTTGAGTGTATGACTAAGTAATGGGGTTCTACAGAGCCAAGTTGTTATTCTAACTGTCAGTTAAAATGTAAGCACAGTCGACTGCGTTATCGTGTTGTCTGAAATAAGGCTTTAGTAATCCAAGGAGTGTCTTGGCTGTGATTGCATTCTGAAAGGATTTTGTGGTTCTTAAATGGGTAGACATGTGGGCAACACTGTATTGATGATGATGAGAAAAATTAGCTTAATGATTTGACTGTTTGCTGCAACCAGGGCTACTCTTGTAAATTAGAAACGAGTGTGTTTTGAAAGGTGAGATCATGATGTGGTATGAAAATGTGATTGAAGGTGGTGAGACTATTTCTGATTATTGTACAATGTACACCATTTAACAGATTTTTTTTTTTTTTTTAAAAGTGCTTAATTTTGACTTTTAGGTGAGAAATGTTTAGAGTATTTGTGTGGTGTTTATTTATTTATTTATTTATTTATTTATTTATTTGCTGTTTGTGTAAGTGTTCTATTTAAGAGAAGTTTATTTTGACCGTAGTGAGAGGCTTTTTTGTACTTTGCTATTGTGGCTCTAAGTATATAATGGGAAATGGTTTGACATGGCTCAGGGCACCTTGCCACATGCATGTGGTTGTTTGACTGGAAGAACTTTTGCAAATTGAAGTTGTGAAATAAAAAATAAGGACTGCAAAAAAACATTTCTCCACGGAGAGGCATTTCTTGCACACTTCTTCAAACAAAACGTCAAGACAAAATGTTCTGTCAAGTTGTAGTAAATTATGGCATGTGTGTATCTTTATGTCATTAGAAGAAAAGAGGGGGGGGGGAAAAGCCTTAAACTGTCTTGCATGCAGCCTCGGGGTTGTGTGTCACACCTTTTAAGAGTCCAGCAGCACAATGGAACTTAAGTCTCAGTCAGGCTGCAACACGGCTCAACTCGCTGAGGTGGAGCACACACTCATTTTTCCCCAGCCTGAGCCATCAATAAAGCCTTTGTCACTCTCTTCTCACACTGTCTGTTTCTTTCAACCTCCCTCCTTCTGCCTCTATCTCTGCATCTCATTTTAATCGCAACTCACGCTCCCTTTTGATCCCCAACTCCTCTTGTCTGCTCCTAATTCCATTTTTTTCACTCATTGTCAGCATGCATGGCATCCAAGTGTGTATCCATGCTCTAGCTTACCCTCTCTCTCAATCAGTAACTCTGTAGCTGTGTGTTCAAGGACAACCACTAACCTAAGATATGGTAAAACATACTGATAAGCACTTTAGTTGTGGTGTAAGAGATTAAAGACATGTTGTGTGTGTGTGTGTTGGTGATGGGGTGGTTTTGAGTTGACAGGAGAGCTAAAGAAAGCTTGAGGGAAGTACTGGGTGTAATGCAGATGTCTGTGTGTGTGGTGCAGGGCACTGGTTGAAATCCTTGTCAGGCCATAGACAAAAGCAGTGCTCGAGAGGAGAGGCTACTCTTAGTGCCCAGCTTCTCACCCCCATTCATTCTGAGCCTGTGACGATTACAATGGCTGAGAGTCAGATCTCGTTATCTGAACTTATTCACTAATCATGAGCATGCACCATCCCATGTTGCTTAGCAATTAATTCACTTTAGCTGAGTTGCTTTGGGACAGGCATGTAAGAGCCCCAAACACTGCAGGTCCAATTTTTTTTTCAATGAAGTAACCTACTGACCTACTTTTTCTGGATTCAGAATCTTTCAGGACACGCCTTCCAACTAATTATTTATTGTCACTTGTCTAGAAGTTATTGATGGACAAGTGCTCTGCCTTAAGAGTTCCCTCCGTTAGTCTCATTTCACAGGGTTTCTAAAAACGGTCCAAAGATCAAAAATAACCACTCTTTACAACCATGGTGAGCAGAAAGCATCTCTGAACCCTGAAAATGTCATTTTGTTGGGCAGATTGATCAAAATACAAGTTTCAAATAGCACAATATTTAGAAAAATGTGAGAAAGAGCCAATAAAACTGAGAAGACATTATAAAACTAAATTTTCACGTTATCTAATTGTAACATTTTTCTGAACGTTCAAAACAACGAAGAGAAGGGGAAAGTGAAGGTGGATTTGAATGTCCAGTCAGTTGTTGCAGTATCAGTGGAGTTGAGAATTTACACCTGACGATGCTTCGACTTCTTAGAAAAGTGCATCATGATAAGATATCGCAATATCAATGTCATATTATCCTATTATGCAGTTATGAAAGCAACCTTGATGTTCAACAATATAAAATGTCTTCATAAAATATTGTGTCCTCTCAGATTCTGCAAACACCACTCCAGTTCTTCCACAACATGTCTTTATGGAGCTCGCTTTGTGCACAGGGGCACCATCATGCCAGAACAGGTTTGGGTTCCCTTAGTTCCAGTGAAGGGAAATCTTAATGAAAAGACTCCAACTTTGAGGACAGTTTGGGGGAAGGCCCTCATATTGCTAGGAGTCTATATACTTTGGCCATAGAGCAGTCCCTCCAGGATTTTGCAATAGCAGATGTTAACGCAAAATCAAGCAAACTCTGCAGTATTCTGAGAACTTGCAATTTTTCCAAATTACCGCAGATTTGGCGTCATTACAACACAAGTTCAGCCAAAAGCCCTCTGCAGGTCACATGCGCTGAACATGAGTACAGCTAAAAGGTCCCCTTTACCAACAAACATCACAGCGAAAGTCATTTTCCTCAAAAAACTCTGCAAAATCCTGTAAAGACTAATATGGTGTGTGTGTGTGTGTGTGTGTGTGTGTGTGTTCTCATTCTAAAGTGCACAATGACTTAAGAAAATATATTGTACCAAAGTAGGAACACCAACATGTCTATAGTATTTGATCCTTATGGTAAAAGCAGCAGAAGAGAACAGGACAAAAAAAATGTCCATGCAGTGTTTTGGGGCAGAAACATTGGTAAAGTATCACTTTAAAGAAAGTTTCAGGCTCAACACGAGATGTGGAAGCTTCTGGAAGAGGAGAGGGGTGTGTGCGGGACTCCTCCTGCAGCTGTGAGGCCTCGTCGAGCTGCGACCGCTGGCACATTCTGCACTCCATGGCAGGGGGTTACCGTAGCGACTCTGCTTTTGATCGGTTTTGGAACCTAAGCTTTGTGTGTGTATGTGTGTGAGAGAGAGAGGGGGGAAAAGAGAGGTGATATTTGTGTTTTCTGAATGGTTGCTCTTGAATGAAGCTGTGGCATTTGGTATCAATTTCCACGTTGAATATGTATCAACACACACAGGGAAACTAATTGATATGCACTCAAGCACTGGGGAACTATTATTATGTTACAGTCAAGGAAAGAAATATGTCACACACAAGCTCTGTTTTTATTTGTCTTAGGCTCAGGTTTGTTGCTCAACATAAGAGACGTAAGGCGTTTCATGAAACCGGCGTTTTGTGCACACCGTGGATGTACACTATAAACTGAGGAAAACCTATAATTAGTTTAGGCTAAAGTAAACATTTGATGTCAAAATTTGCACTGCTTTTCTTTCCTCCATTGGTGCCTTTCATCCATATCGGTTTGTCTTTTTTTGGATCTTCCCACACGTAGGTGTGACGGACCAGTTGCTTTTTCCTGTAGGCTCCACGTAAATGAAGAGGATGAGAATCCCAGCCTTGACTTCCCGGAATGTCTTCATCCTACTCACTTCCTTGTCTTCTGGACTTCTCAACTCCTTTATCCCTGTTCTTAATTCAGCTAGGACATCTGATCCCCTGTGGGGAAATTATTATTGTTGTTTCTGTTGCTGGACAGTGAAGAGTTTTGTGAATATATATATATATATATAATATATACTACTCAAAAAAATCAAGGGAACACAGTGTTCCCTTTATTTATTCGAGGAGTGTATATCAGATTGGTTTTACCATTCATTATACACTGCGTATACACTGTGTATTCATTATACACACTGTGTGTGTGTGTGTGTGTGTATGTATATGTAAATATATAAATGATTGCTAAATAAATAAATGGATGGATGGATGACTGTGGTTTATAAGAGAGAAAACAGGGAAAGATGGAAAAAGACAGGGAGATGACTCTTTGTTCACAGGGAGCATGCTGTTTAATGGGAACAGATGTTGCATGTGTTAATCATTGGCTGTCGTCTTACACACACACACACACACACACACACACTGTCCATGTAGATGTACATGAATGAGTTCCCTAGACTCACTCTAATATACATCATCTTCTGACATTGAAGCTTGACCAGTATTACCCCATGGCTGATATCAGTATTGATGTTTAAGTACACACAGGAGTGTGATCACTGAAACACAGCTGTCTGAAAACAAAGATGACCAGCAACTCATGCCACAGACCTGCTCATGAACAATTAGTTTTTTTTTCCCTACAGTCACTTTTGTTAATGTTTGTATTGTTTAAATGTAGCCATTCTTCTGCTCAGCAAAGTAAGATCAGGATCGAAGACTAATATGAACATAGCTAAAAGGAAATAATGTACAAAAAGATCAACTACTGAATTCCAACTTTTTAAATGTTGGTAATAATTATACCGGGCAACTTTCTTAATCTCGGCAGCTTTTGTTTCTGTGTTCATCGATGAAAAATCCCGCATCAGTCAAGCTTGTACAGACGCACTCTCAAAGGATTCAAAGATTATAGCCAAACTTGTAGACATTCCTCACCCACACCCAGAAATATCCACACTCTTGAGACTGTTTCTGGGCTGCATGTCTTTGGCTGCCTCCATGTTAATTATTTTCTGACTGGGGAAATCTTTACCAGCATTGATAAAGAAGCATCTGTCTGAAAGCTGCATTCTTGGACAAGTCTGCTCCCCAGCGCTCAGCACTAGTCCCTTTTGGACACTTCCTTGAATTATGGTTCCAAACAAGTGTGTTGAAACCCATCTCGTAATTCCTTAGAAACATGTTTTGACATGTCTTTCAAATGTGTTTTAATATGCGAAAACACTCCAGATTAGTGTTATTAAGTGCGAGTTATTTCTCTCCTTCCAAGTGAAATCTTCTCACTGATCCCTGCTTCTCTGTGTGTCATTAACTAAGACATGCTTCCTGAGTCTTTCTGTCCACCACAGTTCAGACTCGACTCTGAAACGATACAATCCTGTTACTTGTGAGTTTTTTTTTTTTTTTTTTTCTTCCAAAAGAATTCTGAATCTTTCTCAGGGATAGCTCTTAAACAGAATATTGTTATATTGTTCTATATGTTTTCTGGAATGTGAGAGATTATTGAGGCCTATCTGGTGACTGGGCAGCTGTATGGTGCCCTCATGTGCCCAGACATGGCACAATGGTGGGCAGTGAGCCATGTAGCCAGGCAAGCAGAGATGGACGCACCCTGTTATTTATAGAGCATTCGCGGCAGTGACCTCATCCAGTCAGGCTGGAGTGTGTGGGCTCGGACCGGGAGACAGCGAGCTCATTCTTCTCAATCGCCTCCTATAGAAGCATGTTGGCAGTCCGGTTCAGCTACTGGGAACAAACCAGCCTGCTGTGTTTCTGTCTGTTGTGCTGTTGGTTTGTAAAAGGGAGATAAGCAGGTATTGAACTCATGGGATCAAGAATTGTGCTTCTATTTATAACCACCCAAAGAGCCAGATCAGGAACAATTCATCCTGTTCTCAGTGAATCAACATTTATGTTAAGTGTAATATGACTCGTATTCCAATAAATATCTCTATTACTCACAATATATATTCTCTCCTATAACTAACTGTGGTGTAAAATTTCATTATTCATCATTCGTTTGTCATTCATAGTTATATTTTCCAATTTGGCTTGGAAAATATGGCGATAAAGCATATTATATTTTGAATCCACCTCGTTAGATATTTATGGATTGGTAGTTGCCACATTTCTATCCCAATGCTTTATTCAATAGTGCGATACATACAATGGGCTTGAGTTGAACAAGAAGTGATATTTAAGCTATATTAAAAGTTTTATGCACCATATTTTGATGGAGTATTATTTGGCACATGGTCCAAAGAATGATGCAAACACATTTCAAGATCCATTTCAATAATAAAAACACAGAGACCTATTTATGGTTATGGCATTTGTCTAAAATTAACATTACAATATGTAAATAATGTTAACACACAAATTTTCATTGACATCATCTTTTTAAACTGCACCATGAAGAGCAATTTTTTAAGTGAACTGTACTTTGAGTGCTCATCCCAAAAAACTTTAGAATTGACATCGTCCCAACAGCGGTGAGAGATGTTTTCATCAAAGTAAGGTTGCAACTAACGATTTTCATAATTGATTAGTTGGCCGATTTTATTTTTTTTTCTCTTGATTAATTGGATGTGGGGCAAATGTTCAGGTTAGTAAAAAACTAACGCCCTCCATTTGAAACTATATTACCCTTCTAAAATCTATACACTAGACCAGTGGTTCTGAACCTTTTGTGACCTCTGGACCCCTAGCATATTTCGAACAATCCACCTGAATCCCTTCACTCCACAACAATTATAAGCTATATATTAAAGTCATTTCTATATTTGTTACCTTATTGTATTAATATTTAACATTAATAATGACATAAAAATTGAATAAAAACATTTCAAGATTTTATTTTTTACATTTTATTGTTGGTGTGACATTTAATTTGACTCTCTGCATTATCCTTTGTTTATTTAATCAATGCGACACTTGAATTTCTCTACCACTCATAGGTAGATATTTGCGAATAACCAAATTGAGTAATTTTTAAACATCTCATGTTTTGATATACATTTTTACAAATAATATTTTAACTTTTTAAAAAACTTTCCTACGTTCCCCCTGCAATTACACCACTGACCACTAGAGGTCCGTAGGAAAGTTTTAAATATGTTGAAATAATATTACATACATATGCAGATTACAAAGTTCTTGTTCTATTGAGCTGCCTTTATGTTGCTCAAAAGTTAGAGACAAACTTTTTTCTCTACTTGGTTACATGGAAAAATGACATTAGATTAATATCTCTCATTTGTAAGTCGCTTTGGATAAAAGCGTCTGCTAAATGAATAAATGTAATGTAAATGTAATAATATACGTTCACCGAATACCTTAATTATTTGGCTAAAATCCAAATTTATCAAATTCCTTGAAATTTTCCTTGAGTTCCATGACACTCTCTCTTTCATGGAGCTTGGGATTGTGCACACACTTTTATGGCAGCTGCTTAGAATGGCCTCTCAAAGTCACTTTCTGTAGTGAGGCTATTCCCACTACGGGAATTATAATTTTCTAGCCTTGTTCGGGTAATTTGAGATGGCTCTCACCAACTGAGGCTGAAACGGAGAGTGTATTTTATCTTACTGAGGAGTGGCAGGAAAGGAGGTACAGTGATGCCATTTGTTTCCACTCCTCACCCACTGCCTGTGCCTCATTCCTCCCACCGTTTGTTTTCACAAATGAAATATGTTAATTAAAAGCTAGAGAACATTGAGCCCCCACTAGCGCAAGCTGCCTCCTCAACACCGTTGTCCACCTGGCCCTGTTTGAAGAATGGGGTGCAGAAGGTTTTTTTTTTTTTTTTTTTTTTTTTTTTTTTTTTTTTTCTTTTCATGGCTCATAATGAGCAGGGAGGTGGAAAAGGGGGGAAACTGAAACGGAATAAAGATGGAGGACCATTCCAGTCTCCATAAAAGCCTTCTTTGTAAAAAAAAAAATGGTTCCTTATGGTCACTGGGGAGTGTGGAACAAACTAGCTGGTCCCCATGGCCAAGCCAAAAACACGCGTGTGTGTGTGTGTACGTACGTAAGTGTGTGTGTGTGTACGTAAGTGTGTGTGTGTGTGTGTCTAATATATATACATACATACATGCATACATGCATACATAGAGTCCCAGTGGAACATAGGTGTGGTGAGTGCAGTGCACAACGGCTCCGGCACAGTTATTTTTATCGCCAAACTTGCAAGGAGAGCATGACCTCAGGAGAGACGGAAAGAAAAAGAGAAGGAAAGGTAGCTGTGGGTGGACACAGTGGGGGAAATTAAAGACAGGGCGGGACAGATGAAGGCCAAGGGTGTAGGTGTAGCAGCTTTGTAAGGTTCATGTGGCGTGCACCAGTGGAAGCTTACAACTCCTCTGAGGCTACTGCAGAATGGAGGTCTGTTAGAAGTCATTTTTCTGTTGTCTTGAAACAAACCTCTGGCAATCTGGACTTGGTTCTCTCTTTCATGTGCAGCTCTCAGTCCTGCGTTTCAGGAGCTGTGAGCACTTTGGAAACTGATGAGGTAAGAACGAAAGAGTGTGACTGTGGTTTATTGAATACAAAGAAGCATTTGGCTGCTGCTGCCGGCTGTGTAAGTGCAATAACTTGCTGGCTTTATGCAATAGCATTACAAATCCCACTATAAAAGCCTACCTGGGCTTGGGTTGGGCCCTGGAAGAGTTGTGTTCCTATTTCCATGGAATTGTGGTCAATTATTGCAAGGGGGCATAAAAAGCTGTTTTCTTTTAGTTATGTCTATAACAGTGTAAAGGTGTAGTGTAAATGTACCAGCTGTTTTATAATGGGCATTTGGCAACTCAAGAATGCATCTGAAGAGGAAGAAGGTATTCCATGATACGGATGGAAATGTGCACATATTCAAGTGTGTATATATAAATATTTTAGTATTTGTGAGAACGTGTTTCTTTAGACCAGTGCTATCAAGTGTCTTTTTATATATCATATGCAAAGTAATCCATATTTACCAAGGAGCATCACCTATTGAGAAAGATGAATGAGAGACAGGTATCAGGACCATCAAATCATGGTCATAGTTATCAGAGAGAGAGAGAGCGGGCGAGAGAGAGCGCACAAGTACTATTAGTATTTCTTGAATTGTGTAGCTAAAATGTTGCTGTGTAATGTAGTTGATGCACAGAAGGCAATAAACTATTGAGCTGTAAAAGCAGGGAAAATCTGTGATCCCACAGCATTCTTGCTTGAGTCCAGTGTGGAAATATTTTGGATCTATTTTGTCCTTATTTCAAAGGCTTTCTCTTATTTATCGGTCACTTTTTATAGTGAAAATGTGGGCATTTTGAAAACACTGTAAGTGGATGTGATGAAATAATGTCAAGAGCATATGGGAGAAACTCTCTGACTGGTTTTTGTGCTTGCAGTGTCCGTGGGTCCTTGCAGGGACCCATCCTTCTTTCATGTCTAGTGATTCTTCAGTGAAACCACAGTGAAGAATTTCAGCAATGTTCAGAGGCACTCTCCCACACAACCACAGCCTGAACAACACTTGCGTGTTTATTTAGATTGCTGCAAAGAGGCTCGCAATTACTATAGGAGGAGAGGGTGAAGTGTGTGTGTGTGTGTGTTTGTGTGTGTGTATTTACATGCCTCCAACTGTTTAGCCTCACCACTCTGTTCTAAATGTTTCCCATTTTACAGCTTTTGAGATAGAACAAAAGAAAAATGGAGAGAGGGATGAACTGACCGACAGCAGAGCTGCAGACATATGGTACTCATCATACACAGACAGAATCTGAGCTGATAGACATTCACAAAAGCAAAGCTGAATCCACAGTGTGACAGGCTTCAGTCTCTGGGCTTTACAACCAACTATACATTGCATGTAGGTACTTGTTTATCCCACAGAATGGATTACTGAGATTAACCGTAATTGGCAACAAATATCCTTTTCTGTCCTCGTACCTTGTGAGTGGTGGCACAGCTCAAAGTGTTCTCAGTTATGCAAGTTGCTGATTCAGTGAGCGGTCAGTTATTTGTGATGTTTGATTAGACAAGATAGTGTTTAATTCTGGATAAGACCAAAGGAGCAGGTATAAGAGTGTGATTTTTTTTATTATTATTATTATTATTATTTATTTTTTGTAATTTTTTAAATATATGAAACAATTTAATATTTGAATTGTTAATAAACACTGACTTCACTGGGTGCAAAAGTATTTAGAACCTATCTGTAAAATATTTAATGAGGCATACAGCTCCCCCCACCCCACCCCCTAAATGTAATATTCATTTGAAAATGTGACACCAAAGATTTTAGCAAAATAAAAATCAAGGAATGTTACAATTATTGCATAATTGATGATACATTTTAATGGAAACACCTTTGGTGTTAAATGACTGCTTTTTGGGTTTGGTGCCATGGTCAACAGCAGTTTTAGTCAAAATCACAGGCTTACCATTGCTGAAGATTTTTTAACACAAAATATTGTGTTTTTGTGGCTTCTATGGTGCTGTGGATTGGCAATGATATGAGAAGATACGATAATTCTTCAGTAAAGCTTTTTTTCCCCCAGTTTTCTCACAAATTTGGTCACCTGTCAATTCCCACACACCAGTCCTCTTTCATCTATCATACGACAGCTTCCAACCGAGGAAGCTAAAGGCTAACATGTGCTTCCTCTGAGGCACATGAAACCACTCGAACACACTCGCTATATTCCCTCTTCCCCATACAGATTCCATAGATTGCTTAGTTTCGGTGGTTTTTCAGGAGAGAGAGAGGGCGAGTATGTCATTCAGTATGTCCAACCAATAGAGAATAGCCAGTTTTGCTCTCTTGGCTCCCAGCAACAGCTGGCTGTAGCATTTTCAGGATTAGAACTTCTGATCTCCCAACAAATAGGAAAAAGGCTTTTCGGTCGCACTGCTCTGGAGCCATAGTAAGCTGTTTATCATAGTGAACTCCATGAAACCCACATGGTACAGGGAGAACATGCACAGAAACGCCACACCGACAGTAATGCAACCTCAGGATTGAACAGCAGTTCTACTTGCTACACTGTCCCTCCCCATTTAATAATTAGAAATGGTGAAAAAATAACCATACTTACCCTGTTATACCTAGGGTTTGGTTCAGCAGAGAACATCACGTTATACTCATGAATTGAACGTGAATGTTGTTTGTGTGTGCAAGGTGGCTTGGTGGTTAGCACATTTGCCTCGCACCTCCAGGGTTGGGGGTTTAATTCCTTTGCCTTGTGTGTACAGAGTTTGTATTCAGCGGTTTCCTCCCCCAGTCCAAAGGCAGATTGGCATCTCTAAATTGTTTGTAGTGTGTTAATGTGTGATTGTGCCCTAAGATGTGTTGGCCTCCCACCTTGTGCCTTGAGTCCACTGGGATTGGGCTCCAGGCTCCCCATGACCCTGTGATAAGCGGTACAGAAAATGGATGGATGGATGTTGTACACAACAGCTCTGGGCAGTTCTATAAATTCAGGCACCACTTTAAATATCAAGGCTAAAGATATTTTTCAACATCATTTGATTCTCAAGCCTTCTTTTACCAAATGCACTAGCTCTACATATAGAGAAATAAATGAGGAACATTTTTAGATACCTTTAGAAACAGTCTTGGTATGCTGCTGTATGGTTTTAGTCTCTTGGCTCTGATCTCAAATGTTTCTGAATGGGTGTACGCTTATGTTTTGACAGGGCATTTGTTTATTTTTGTGAGATTTATGTGACCATGTTATTTAGATTTGTGTACCCTTTTTATGGCCATGTAATCATTATCCTATGCATGGGTGTGTGAGTGTGGGAATTGTGTATGTTTACAGTAAGGGATGTTTTATTTGACCTTTTAGCCATTCTAAATTTATATATATATAAATTTTTACACATGCATATATATGTGTATATGTACAGTATCTTTCAAGTGAGTACACCCCTCACATTTGTGTAAATATTTGATGATATCTTTTCATGTGACAACACTGAAGAAATGACACTTTGCTACAATGTAAAGTAGTGAGTGTACAGCTTGTGTAACAGTGTAAATTTGCTGTCCCCTCAAAATAACTCGACACACAGCCATTAATGTCTAAACCACTGGCAACAAAAGTGAGTACACCCCTAAGTGAAAATGTCCAAATTGGGCCCAATTAGCCATTTTCTTTCCCCGGTGTCATGTGACTTGTTAGTGTTACAAAGTCTCAGATGTGAATGGGGAGCAGGTGTGTTAAATTTGGTATCATCGCTCTCACACTCCCTCATACTGGTCACTGGAAGTTCAACATGGCACCTCATGGCAAAGAAAACTCTGAGGATCTGAAAAAAAGAATTGTTGCTCTACCTAAAGATGGCCTAGGCTATAAGAAGATTGCCAAGACCCTGCCACTGAGCTGCAGCACAGTGGCCAAAACCATACAGCGGTTTAACAGGACAGGTTCCACTCAAAACAGGCCTCACCATGGTCGACCAAAGAAGTTGAGTGCACGTGCGCAGCGTCATATCCAGAGGTTGTGTTTGGGAAATAGACGTAGTGCTGCCAGCATTGCTGCAGAGGTTGAAGGGGTGGGGGGTCAGTCTGTCAGTGCTCAGACCATACGCCGCACACTGCATCAAATTGGTCTGCATGGCTGTCCTCCCAGAAGGAAGCCTCTTCTAAAGATGATGCACAACAGTTTGCTGAAGATAAGCAGACTAAGAACATGGATTACTGGAACCATGTCCTGTGGTCTGATGAGACCAAGATAATCTTATTTGGTTCAGATGGTGTCAAGCGTGTGTGACTGCAACCAGGTGAGGAGTACAAAGACAAGTGTGTCTTGCCTACAGTCAAGCATGGTGGTGGGAGTGTCATGGTCTGGGGCTGCATGAGTGCTACCGGCACTGGGGAGCTACAGTTCATCGAGGGAACCATGAATGCCAATATGTATTGTGACATACTGAAGCAGAGCATGATCAGTACGCAGTATTCCAGCATGATAATAATTTTAATAATTTATTCATTTAGCAGATGCTTTTATCCAAAGCGACTTACAAATGAGAGCACACTCGCACACCAATGGTAGCAGAGCTACCATGCAAGGTGCTAGCTTGCCATCGGCGGCAACTTAGGGTTCAGTGTCTTGCCCAATGACACTTCGGCATGGGATCAC